>JAJLUZ010000002.1:62350-290797 GCA_030570095.1 Kurtzmaniella quercitrusa | reverse complement strand
TACCCTTTGACTGTATTTACTAGCAACTATTAACTCCCAGTTGCCATCCAAATACAACTCATTTCGTAAAAATATTATTACACCCCAACCAAAAAAAATCCAAGACATCCCTCAAAAAGTTCAAACCATGTCTGCCACCGACGCAACCACTAGCCACGTTGAAGAAGGCTTGGAAAAGTTGAACATCAACCAGGATTCTAATGCTTCTGAACCTACCACTGCTACCAGCAACACTGAAGCCACCTCTGAATCCACTGGTACTAATGAAGAAGCCGGTGAAAACGGTCAAGTTGCCGATGTCACTGCCTCTCTTTACGTTGGAGAATTGAACCCAAGTGTTAATGAAGCTCTCTTGTTCGAGATCTTCTCTCCAATCGGTCAAGTTTCCTCCATTAGAGTCTGTCGTGATGCTGTCAGCAAGAAGTCTCTTGGTTACGCTTACGTTAATTTCCACAAGACTGAAGATGGAGAAAGGGCCATTGAAGAATTGAGTTACTCTCTTATTGAAGGTCGTCCATGTCGTATCATGTGGTCCCAAAGAGACCCATCTTTGAGAAGAAATGGTGATGCTAACATCTACATTAAGAACTTGCACCCTGCTATCGACAACAAGGCCTTGCATGACACCTTCTCTGCATTCGGTAAGATCTTATCTTGTAAAGTCGCTGTAGACGACACCGGAGCTTCCAAATGTTTCGGTTTTGTTCACTATGAGACCGATGAAGCTGCTCAAGCTGCCATTGACAACGTTAATGGTATGCTTCTTAATGACCGTGAAGTCTATGTTGGTAAACATATCAGCAGAAAGGATAGAGAATCCAAATTTGAAGAAATGAAGGCCAATTTCACCAACATTTTCGTTAAAAACTTGGAATTATCTGTTGAAGATGATGAATTCAAGGGTCTTTTCACTCCATTTGGTGCCATCACTTCCATTCATTTGGAAAAGGATGCTGAAGGTAAGTCCAAGGGTTTCGGATTTGTTAATTTCGAAACTCATGAAGCTGCAATGAAGGCTGTTGAAGACTTGAATGATAAAGAAATCAAGGGTCAAAAAATCTACGTTGGTAGAGCCCAAAAGAAGAGAGAAAGATTAGAAGAATTGAAGAAGCAGTACGAATCCACTCGTTTGGAAAAGTTGTCTAAATATCAAGGAGTTAATTTATTCGTTAAGAACTTGGATGATACCGTCGACTCTGAAAAATTGGAGGAAGAATTCAAGCCATTTGGAAGCATTACTTCTGCTAAGGTCATGGTTGATGATGCTGGAAAATCCAAGGGTTTCGGTTTCGTCTGTTTCTCTTCTCCAGAAGAAGCTACTAAGGCTATTACTGAGATGAACCAAAGAATGCTTGCAGGAAAGCCTCTTTACGTTGCTTTGGCTCAAAGAAAAGACGTCAGACGTTCTCAATTGGAACAGCAAATTCAAGCTAGAAACCAAATGAGAATGCAAAACGCTGCTGCTGGTGGAATTCCAGGTCAATTTATGCCACCAATGTTCTATGGTCAACAACCAGGTTTCTTCCCTCCTGGTGCTAGAGGTAACCAACCATTCCCAGGTCCAAACCCTCAAATGATCATGCCAAGAGGTCAAATTCCTCCTCCACAAGGCCAATGGCAAAGAACTGGACCAAATGGTCAACCAGTTCCAGTCTACGGTATGCCACCAATGTACGGTGGTGAATTCAACGGTCCAAATGGCCCAAGAGGTGGTCCACAAAGACCAGGTAACTACTACCCTAACAGACAACAAAAGGGTGGTAACCGTCCAAGAGATTTGGCTGCAGTTATTGCTAACTTACCAGTTGAACAACAAAAGAGAGTCTTGGGTGAAGAGTTGTACCCAAAGATCATCTCTACTGGTAAGGCTAACGATCCAGAAGCTGCCGGTAAGATTACTGGTATGATGTTGGATTTGGAGAACCAAGAAATCTTGGCCTTGTTGGAAGACGACGAATTGTTTTCTACTCACTTTGAAGATGCTTTGATCGCTTATGAAGATTACAAGAAGTCTTCTGCTTCTACTGAAGAAGCTCAAGCTTAGAGTCTATGATTCTAGTATTTAATGTATAGTTATCGGTTGGGTCAAATGAATTAAATACAAATGTGATGTAGATCATCTTTAGTGATGAATTTGTGATTAAAGCTGTAAACAACAGTAGGAACAGATAGTAGCATCAGTATAAATAGATATCAGTAGAAATAGGTAATGGTGTCACTAGAACTATACATCAGTAGGAAATGAGATCAAGAGTAACAAGTATCAATTATCAAGGTTCAAGTAGCTACTCAACGTAGGTTAATGTTCAATGTGAATCAGCGATGTGATGTTTCAGCTGTAAAATTCAATCAGCGGTGTAAATGCAAATTAAAGTTAAAACTGCTAACACTAATTAAAACCTCTAAAAGGTGCAGCGAACGGTTAGAAACAGTATACGCAGCAAAAACCATTGTAAGCTGTCAACAGCTGGTGCAAGGTGTTTGAAACCGTGAGAAGCTGTTTGAAGCTGTTATAAGTTGTACAAAACTGTTACAAGCTATTATAAGCTGCAACTGTATGCATTGAAGCACCTGATCTCTATCGATTTTTGGTGCGACTCGCATACAATTGCACTCAGAAGATGCTTGAAAATGATACACCATCAATAATTAGTGAGGTCAAATTGATAAATAGCTACAATTGACTAGTCATAAGCTACTTTTCATTACCTTCTAACCTTCTCATCTCATCTTTCAGTCTTATAACCTTCTCCTCCGATTCCCATCCAATGCCCCCCTGAGACAATCATTACCCCTAGACAATTATCTTCAGCTTCTGCAAGAATCTTCTTTGTCTGCGGTCTTCTATGTGAGATTCTGCACTCGATTGCTTCCAAGCATAAGCACTAAATACAATAAGAACCCCTGAATAATTGTAGTTAATTCTGGTTTAATTCAGTTTCTTGGTAGATAAAAGTAACATCTGTAGTACCATATCTCCATTGACAGTCACAGAACTTTCAATTGACCTTAAACTCCCCCCAAAATTGTTGATAACTTGTCCCTTCATTCCGAGTCTCCCCACGCAATTATGCACGCCTAAATTTACCCGCAACCTCAAATTTATTGGCCGCTTTCTCAGTTCCTCATTCATTCGCCCTCTTCAACAGCAAAGCAATCTAATGACTATGACTCCAAAAGTCGATATTTCAGCAGACCCTGCCACTTTCAAGGCATTCCCACTGGACTTCAAACCAGTTTCTCCGTCAGATTATGTCTCCCTGGGGGTGAAACTCACCGGAAGGGTCCTCAATGTCATGACCCTGTTACCTACTCAAATTAGTCGTACCAATGGTCGTCAAGGTGAAGGTAAATGGGTAGTTGAACCAGTAAGAGGTCATCTGGCCCTTTACCTGTCACAGATGTTTCTTGACCAACAAACAGAATGGGAAACCCACCTTATTGGCTGGACCGGTGAATTAATTAATAAGACATCTTCTCCTCATGAAGATCCTGAATCAATTACTTCATCAACATCATCAACATCATCATTATACATCCTGACGGAAAATATCCAAGAGGATCCATTGTATTTGACCGATGATGACAAGCTTAAATTGGAAGAAGGTATACGTAAAGCCAATGATTCTGACAATATTCATACCGTTTGGCTCTTAAGAAGAGATCAAGAGAGATGGCGTAGATACGCTGAGAACACTCTTTGGCCCGTTTTCCATTATCTTCAAGGTCAGGCTCTGGATGGGAAGGCTGAAACTGAAGCATGGTATGATTATGTTCGTTTCAATGAAGCATATTTGAAAAAAATCAAGTCCATATACCAACCAGGAGATGTAATTTGGATTCACGATTATTATCTTCTTCTTTTACCCCAATTGTTAAGAATGTCTTTCCCAGATGCTTGTATAGGGTTCTTTTTACATGCTCCTTTCCCTTCCTCAGAATACTTCCGTTGTCTTTCCAAAAGAACTCAAATTTTAGACGGAATGTTGGGAGCTGATCGAATTGTATTCCAATCTGAATCTTTCCAGAGACATTTCCGTTCATGTTGTGCTCGTTTACTTGGATATGACACTGATCCGGATAAGATTTATTCTTATGGATCTACCATTGAACTTCAAGCTCTACCCATTGGTATAGATACCGCCAAAATCGAATACGATGCCTTCCAATCAAAGGAGGTATCTGAAAAGGTCAAGCTTTTGCGAGATATCTACTCGGATAAGAAGGTTATCATTGGTAGAGATAGACTCGATCTTGTTAGAGGAGTGGTTCAAAAATTACAGGCTTTTGAGCTTTTCTTAGAAATGTACCCTGAATGGAGAGGTAAAGTTGTTTTAGTACAAGTATCCAGTCCTGGATATTCTTCTCTCTCTAAAAAGGTTGCCACCAAAGTTACAGAATTGGTTAATCACATCAACAGTGAATATGGCTCCTTCAATTCTACTCCAGTTTTACATTATCAACTCAGAATCCCCAAAGAAGAATATTTGGCATTATTAAGAGTAGCAGATTTGGCCCTTATAACTTCGGTTAGAGATGGTATGAATACTACTTCATTAGAATATGTTGCCACTCAAAAAGGTCACAATTCCCCCTTGATCTTGTCAGAATTCTCTGGTACTGCTTCTGTATTACGAGATGCCATTTTGATTAATCCTTGGGATCCAGTCGGGGTTGCTAAAACCATTAATGAATGTCTCCATATGACTCCAGAGGCATGTCAAAGTTTGGAAGAACGATTATACAAAGAAGTTGTTAGTAACAATGTTCAAAAATGGACTTCTAAATTCCTTAAGGGACTTGTTGATCAATTCACCACAAAGAAAAAATCTCTGTTTACTCCAGCATTAAATAGACCTTTGCTTCTTCAAAACTATAAAAAGGCCAGTCGAAGACTTTTCCTTTTTGATTATGATGGAACTTTAAGTCCCATTGTTAAGGATCCTGCTGCAGCAATTCCGTCTACAAAATTGAACAAAATCATTGACTTATTGGCAGAAGATCCTCAGAATAGAATCTGGTTAATTTCTGGTAGAGATCAAGCATTTTTAGAGAAATGGTTTGGTCATAAACATGTAGGACTCTCTGCAGAACATGGTTGTTTCATGAAGGATATCGGTAAGGACTCATGGTATAACTTAGCCGAGAAATTTGACATGTCATGGCAAAAAGAGGTTGCAACCGTTTTCGATAAATATAATGAGAAGACTCCTGGAGCTCATACAGAAACGAAGCAAGTTGCCCTTACTTGGCATTATAGAAGAGCAGATCCTGAATTGGGTGAATTCCAAGCTAAACTTTGTATGCAAGAGCTTTTAGATGGAGTTGGACAACATTATGACGTAGAAGTGATGGCAGGTAAGGCCAACATTGAAGTTAGACCTAAATTTGTCAATAAGGGAGAAATTGTAAGAAGATTGGTATTGAGCGAATATGGGTCAGAGCAAGAATCGTCACCAATAGTTAAAGTTCCAGTATATTCTAAACTTTGGATGGAAAAACTTCCCGATTTCATTCTTTGTCTTGGGGATGATAAAACAGATGAAGATATGTTCAAGGTATTGAAAGAGATTGAAAAAGAATGGCTTTTACATGAAAAACCTAAAAATTCATACGACTCATTTGGAATTTATCCCACGGCAGTCGGGCCTGCTTCTAAGCAAACCATTGCAACGTCACATCTTAATAATCCAGATTCGGTAATTGAAACCTTGGGATTATTGACAGGACAAGTGTCTCTTTTCGAAAGTGCTGGATCGGTGGATTTGGATGATAGAGGACACGTTCAAGACAGTCAATCGTCAATTAGATCGCAAGAAGCCATCAAGAGCAAGAGTGAATCTAAAAAGAATAATTAGACATTTGAATATATAAAAAATACAGACGAGATAGATAGATCGATAGATCGATAGATAGAGAGATGGAAAGATAAAGATAGACAGAGAGATGGAGAGATGGAGATATATAGAGAGATGAAGGAAGATGTGGTGATCCTTCAAGGTCTTTGTGCTCTAATGGAATCCACAGAGGCAATTTTGATTCTTTTCGAGTTATCACTTTTCTCCTTGAAATCACAAATCATCAATGTTCGGTAGTATTTTTAATTGTCAGTACAATTACAGTCATAATTATCATGATAGAAGAAGCTGGAGATCCTCCATCAGTAGCATCAGCAAGTATCATAAAAACACTTATTCCACTATGTTCCACTATATTTCACTATATCCTACTACCTTACCTGTTCAGTCTTCCAACGTAAATATCTGAAACATCCATCAGGGTCGAGCCATTCATCGTGGATAACTTTTGCTTACCCCAGCAAACTTCCTCCCTCCCTTTCCTGGACACTCCCCATTGTTAAAAATTTTAAAATCGGCAGCCTGTCCGAGTGGTTAAGGAGAAAGATTAGAAATCTTTTGGGCTTTGCCCGCGCAGGTTCGAATCCTGCGGCTGTCGTTATTTTTTTATATTTACTTCATAAAAAATTACCTACTATTTTTTTGCCAGCTTTTTTTTTTCCTGCGATGGCTGCGAAGAGCATCTCAAAAAGTTATACCGAAAAGTTTTGAATCAGTTTACAAGTCTTCACCATGGAACTTGCCATTCACCAGGACGATGCTAACGTCCTTTTGAAGGAAAAGAATGTCTTAGATTCTAAATCTTTGGAGAAGTATAGAGTGGCCGGTCAGGTTACCCAGAACACTCTTCAATACATTTTATCCTTAATCAAAGATTCTTACCATTTGAATAAAACTGAAACACCATACACTTGTCAAGAATTATGTATTTTGGGAGACTCTTTCTTGAAATCAGCTATTGATTCCGTATACAAGAATGGTAACGTTTCAGAAAAGGGAATTGCCGCTCCCGTATCAATAGATGTCAATGATTTAGTATCGGGATTCTCTCCTGAATTGGATGACGAATCTGAATTCAAATTTACTCCTGGTGATATTGTTACAATCTCTCTTGGGGCTCAAATCGATGGATATACTGCATCAGTTTCACATACTGTTGTAATTTACCCCTCGTCGTCTGGTTCTGAAAAGCCTGAAGGTCCCTTGTTAGGTTCTAAAGCTGATGCCATTTGTGCTGCTCATATTGCTACTGAAACTATTGTTGCCCTTTTAGGATGTGCTCTGTCTCCAGAAAAGATCCCAGTTCAATTACAACAACAATTTCAAACTCAACAAGTCACTGGTTCTTTGATTAGAGCTTTGGTGGATTCTATTGCTACTCTGTATAATTGTGTTATTGTTCCAGGATCTAAAATTAGAAGAGTTAGAAGATTTTTGGCTGGTCAAGCAGAAGGAATTGTTGCTGAACGTGATTTCAAAGGTGTAGTTTGGTCAGAAGCCAATCAAGAAGAAAATTTGATCTCCAAGGCTCAAACTAGTACCGATTTGATTGTTGCAGAACCAAGCCATCAAACTAAACGGATTAAGACTCAAAATGCCCTGAGAGCCATTCCAACTGATGATTTCGTGGTCGTGCCCGGTGAAGTTTATAGCATTGATCTCCAAATGGCTTCTTTGAGCGATTTCAATAAGGTTGGAATTGTCACTTTGGAGACGGTAGAACTGCTTAGTGGAGTCAACAATAGAAACGATGTTTTCAGATCAAAACCAACCATTTTCATCAGAGATGTCATCATCAAACATGACTTGAAGTTAAAGACCTCTAGACAACTTTTAGGTAAGATTGATAAGCAATCTGTCTACCCATTCAAGTTAAGTCACATTTCTAGTAGTTTCCCAATTGATATTAAGGAAGCAAATGGTGAAATAATAAGAGAAAAGATAGCTCTGATTAGTAAAGATTTGAAATCTAACAGACTTGGATTGGCTGAACTAAGCAACAGACATTTGGTGAAGCCAAAACCTATTCAAGTGGCCAAATTTATTGGTTTAGATAAGGTTTTAGGAGCTAACAACAATACTGGATCTCTTGGTTTCGATGCATCCAAACCGGTTTTACCAGGAATGGAATTACCTTTACCAAACTTGGGTGTATCTAGTTTGAAATTGAAGTCTTTGTTAAAGCATGCCGAAAAAATTTCTGTGGCCAGGGAACAAACTACAGTGGTTTTAGTCAATGAACTGGCAACTGTTGAAGGTAAGCCAGAAGTCTTGAGATTGACTGGTGGTTCTAAAGCGTTCGGACCAAGCTGGGTTCATTCTAAATTCGATCTTGGTGGCCAATACTTTGAAACCATTGCTCAACTCGATGCTTTAGCTAAGGACTCCAAGTATGGGATCAAAATTCGGGTATGTCAGCCAATTAAGGCTTCAGAGAACGGAGGAATGCAGTTAGATTAGAGGAAGTAGAATGGTTAAGAAAAATAAACTAGCACAGTCAATAGAGAAGTACGTAGAGAGAATGAGGCTGAACAAGGGATTCAAATTTAATACTGGACCTTTTCAATCTGTTGATCATGAAATCAATAGGTGGGGTTTTGATTGAATTTGGTTTTCTCACTGTCCTCTACGATGGTAAGATAGATGCAACTAATAAACGCCTATAACATCAAACCTCGTGATCGATGCGTGATTGAAGGCATTTTTCAATAGAAGACAGACAAATCTCTAAGATATGGTGACATGATATATTTTTTACCTTTGAGTTGTTTCCACTACTCATATCTTCTTTCTACGTGGTAATTTTTTGCTATCAATACATATTTGAGATTAAATATAATTTGTGGAGAGGACGACTACAGAAGAATACTAAGGATAACCGAGAGAGAATACCGAGAAGGAATACTAAGAAGGATAACCGAGAAGGATAATCGAAGTAGACTAAAGTGGTACATCAATTATGGAGATACATTTCATCACACGGATGTTTCCAATTAACAGGGTTGCATCTCTATTTCTTCATGCTTTGATATTTCTTGAGGTGTTAGCAGCAGCAAATAGAGATTGTCTGATTAGAAATACGCGGAACACGATAAAAAGAAATCAAAATGGAAAACAGCCTTGGCCATAGCGACAGCAACAACAGCAACAGCAACAGCAAACCTTCTTCGATCCTCCGTTTCAATTGCCGGGCGGAATTCCCCTTCCTTGTAATAATATATGTAAAATATCTGGCTTTCGTGTTGAATGTGTAGTATTGTTAGAGTAAGTCATTTTCATGGGGTTATTTTATTTAGTATAATGCAAGGTGGTTTTTTTAAGGTGTTTGGGGTTAAATAATTAACGGAACGGATATGTTTAAAGAATGAAGAAACATCAAAATACGATAGATTAAACTCAAATATTCAAGGTTCAAACCAGTCCGTCTACATTCCGAAATCCACAAGCCTCTACGCATGTCACGGCCGGGATTGCGTTACCCGTTAGAATCAATTTTGATACACCCCACTGCCTCTTTCGTCCTGCAGTCAAACAGTAAGTTTGTATTTATTTTTCCGGTTCTCTTCCAATGATATGTAGAGGTATAACATCCACACACCGGCACTAGCACAGAGACAGCGGAAAACCGCCAACCGCCCACTAGCAATCTTTTAAGGTGTAGGTCAATTCGGGGTATTTTAGTTGGTATTAGGGTTGGAGAGCAAAGCATACTATGAAATATGATGCGGATGCATTTCAGATAAGAATTGATATATAGCCGAGCATGAATTTGCGATAGAGTGAAATAGTGATAGAATCAAGTAGATACGGCAAACTATGAATTTTGGTGAACGGTAAAGTGACCATCAAGGTGAATAGCAGAGTTACGAGCAAGATGAACAGTAAAGTGATAACATCAATTGTAGAACATCAGTATTTAGTAGCACTTGGTAGTATTGACTTTGATGATAATTTATATTGTGTTACAGTCTAGTTGATTTGAATACGCTACACGCCTGCAACAATTTCCTAACGCTTCTCTACTAGGGCTCTATTTATTCTTTCAACAACTGTCACACTGATATCTGCTTAAAGAGAAAAGCGTTGGACCACTTACAGACAGTCATTATAATAATATTGATAAACTGAATCTACTTGTGGCAAACAGTACACTTTAAAGTTCATAAACATTTCAGAACACCTAAGCCCATAAAGCTGCTCTATTTTAGGTGCAGAAATGAAATCAGCAATTGTTACCGAGGCTCATATCAAGAGGCCGTTAAGATTGCGTTCTTATTAAGCCACGACAAACATTTTATTAATAAAACTGAACGCCTATTCTCCAATGAAAAGAGAACAGTGTATATAAGGTAGAAAAGAGTTATAAAACTGACAAAACAACAATACATTTTTCGATCGAAATGAATCACTCCCTACCTCTTCCTTCTTTACTCCCCTCACCCTTCTCCATTCTCCTTCACCCATGTCCACACCTCTTCCTTTAAATCGATCCCCCTTGTTCCGCCTCTTCCCCCGTAATGTTCACCCTCGATATCCTGCGTCTTTTTATTTTCGTCTTTTTTGTATTTGTATTTTTTATTTTTCATTTTCGACCAGCATTGGCGCAGTTTTCCTGCAAAAAAAACTTGCAAAAGAGTATGCCCATTATTTTGGTTTTGTGTAATATTTTCCGGCGATTTTGTGTCATTTCGGATCAAAAACGACGACGTACCCTCATAACAAATTATAGTAAGGAGTGTTTTGCCCTTTTTACTTCTTTGAATTATATCAACAGATATTTTTTTACACCCTTTTACAAGTCAAGTTACAAAAGTATGTATAGAGATACGAAACACCAGGATGATAGTACTTGATGATATAGATCAGACCCATTATTTGCCACGAGATCACCCACTAAGGGGGTAAGGGCGGACGAGTTGAGGCCAAGACGGCAACTTTCCCGCAAAAAATGAGGGGGCGTTTTGTAGGGGTCAACAAGAGTCGTCAACACGAAAACGATACAACCGAAGGAAGAGACACGTGAAATCAAGGGTGACGATGGTATAATGGCCTACTCAACATCTTGATGTCCTTGCCCTGTTGTCCAGATTATCTTAAATCGATCTGTAGATGTCTGTTTCCGTCAACGTCAAAATTCGTGTTTGTCGTCAATTTGGTCCCTCAGAATGGCAAATTTTTTTGGTCGACGACAGGGGATAATTGAAGTCATGGATGATAAATGAAGTGTTACCCAGGAGATTATATCGCCAAATCGATCAATTTGATTCGCATTCCAAAGCCCCTGTCGAAGCAATTTAAGGGGGCCTTTTCCCCCGTGGACATAATAATTTCTAAAGGTTAAGGGACGCGAATAGAATCTCCGAACCTGATGAAATAATGATTAATCAATCAAATAATCCCTACAAGTCTATTCTATCAAATCTTATAGACCCATTACTAACAACAGATGCCTGCTTCCCGTGAAGATTCCGTCTATCTCGCCAAATTGGCCGAACAGGCTGAAAGATATGAAGAAATGGTGGAAAATATGAAAGCTGTTGCCTCATCTGGTCAAGAATTGTCCGTCGAAGAACGTAACTTGTTATCCGTTGCCTACAAAAACGTTATTGGTGCTAGAAGAGCTTCCTGGAGAATTGTTTCTTCCATTGAACAAAAGGAAGAAGCTAAGGGTAACGAATCTCAAGTTTCTCTTATTAGAGACTACCGTTCTAAGATTGAACAAGAATTATCGAAGATCTGTGAAGACATCTTGTCCGTATTAAGCGACCATTTGATCACTTCTGCTCAAACTGGTGAATCAAAGGTATTTTACTACAAGATGAAGGGTGATTACCACCGTTACTTGGCTGAATTTGCCGTCGCTGACAAGAGAAAGGAAGCTGCTGATTTATCTTTAGAAGCTTACAAGTCTGCCTCCGACGTTGCTGTAACAGAATTGCCACCAACTCACCCAATCAGATTAGGTTTGGCTTTAAACTTCTCCGTTTTCTACTATGAAATCTTGAACTCCCCAGATAGAGCTTGTCACTTGGCTAAGCAAGCTTTCGATGATGCAGTTGCTGACTTGGAAACCTTGAGCGAAGATTCTTACAAGGACTCTACCTTGATTATGCAATTATTACGTGATAACTTGACTTTATGGACTGATTTGTCCGAAGCCCCAAACCAAACTGAAGAGCAAGCTGCTGAGCCAAAGGCTGAAGAAGAATAAACAATTCTTTTTGGATGAGATGTTAATTAAATTCTTCTAAAAACACTTGTTTGTTTATTGTTTTTGGTCTGTAAGTTACCTGTTTTTTTCTGATTTTTAGGTATTGTACCAAATGTATGTTAAGAAGCAGATGTTTTATGTGTAGAGTTAAGAAATTTGTACGAATTGAATTGTAGGTTAAGAATTTGTCAAGAGTGTAAATCGGGAACAAAGGGTATCCAAAATCAATAAAATGGGTCGTTACAGACTAAGAGTTTATTATTGGGATTTGTATAATTAGTTGAAGTGTTGACGGTAATAGTTGTGTTGATGATTGATTGAAAATCTGAAGGCATTTGAATTCAAATCTTAGGTGGAGAAGAAATGGTACGGGTCATTGAAGATTCAGAGAAATGGATAAGATTGTAAATAGATGCAGATCAGAGATAGATCAAATAGAGATCAGAGATAGATCAAATAGAGATCAGAGATAAATCATATATGGATCATAAATCGATCAGATAAGAATTGGTATGGATCGACAATAGATCAACTGAGCAGCCGGATAAAAGAAGATAATAAGGTCATGAGGTATGTGTTTGATATCAAGTGTCCACTGAACAGAAGACATTTATAATAATTACTATAATCAACTTAGCAAAACCAACAAAACAAGTGCCAGAAAAAGATTTGTGAACCAGAGTTTATCGAAATAACAGGCAGTCAATTTCTGATGTAAAGTATAGAATTAATGAATCACCATCAATTGTTATTATTGGGACGAAGACTTCTGATTTTAATCACTGTACAGTCAGATAAAAGACACACTTGAATACGAATAGTAACTTTTCGATATTGCCTACAAAACGTGGTTTTACTTTGATATCACACCTTCGAAGCAAATGGCAAGGCTCATTGCCTAATAATAAAAAAAGATGGGTGCTAATATGTGCTAAATTAAGGCATCAAGGAGCACAATAGACCACAATATAGACAAAAAGAGATAAGACACTCAATCATAAATACAGTACAAGTCCCAATATAAGCCCAACACACCTAATGCACTACCTACTCAAGTTGCCTAACGTAAATGTGCCAATTAAAAACCAACTCAGAACAAGATTCAACTTATAAAAATGGTCTGAGCCTTGGTAATACTGAAGGAAATAATTATCACCATTAATTATAAACAAGACTATTAAACAATCCAATAAGCACACGAAATATGGAATATGAAACCATAGAACAGGGAACCTATACGAACAAATGAATCCCTACTAAAATCACACACCACGGCAACCATGTATGTTAATTCTTATCTCCTAATGTCATTTTACCCTTTTCTAGCAATCACCACATTAACTCTATCCATTCTATCTATTCTGTAATCTCTCCTATTCATTCTATCTATTATGTAATTACTCTCTATTCTTTCCTCTACTCTCCTAAAACCATCTAACTTGTTCCATTAAAACAATCATATCTATCTTCATCCAATCATTAAATCCACTTCTTCCACTCCATTACATCCACTTCTTCTATTCATTACATCCACCTCCTGCAGTACATCCACATCCTCAAGTTGTCATCGGTTCCCTCCCACTTCATCTTTCTTATCCCTCAGACGACGAAAAATATTCTTTTTTTGTTTCAAATTCGGGAATGGAATGTATAAAACGCGTGAAAGTCAACAAAGTAAAAATTCCACAACACACAAAAACCCACCGTCGTTATGCCAGAACCCGTTGGAATTGCCAGTTTACCCAACCAGAGGTATGTATATGATACATGGAATCAACCCCAGACCAATCTTCTACAAAACATCCCGATCCTTCCCAAAATCAGCTCTCCAGGACCATTTCTTGGCCTCGTGGCAACAAAACTCCAGATCAAATCGGAGTACGAAAAAGGCACCTCAAGGAAGAGAACTCTTCAAAAATCATCACCATACTAACAACAATAGATACAAAATCGTCTCTAAGCAAGGGGCTACCTTCACCTTGATGGTGTGTGGAGAAAGTGGTTTGGGTAAAACCACATTCATTAACACTCTCTTCCAAACTCTGTTGAAAGAAATGCCCAATCCTACTGAAAGACACGGCAAGTTTACTCTGTCTCATCAGACTGTAGAAATAGATATTATTAGAGCTATTTTAGAAGAGAAGAACTTCAAAATCCGCTTGAATATCATTGACACCCCAGGATTCGGTAATAATGTTAACAATCATGATTCGTGGACTCCAATTATCGATTTCTTGGATGATCAACACGAAAATTTCATGAAACAAGAACAACAGCCGATCAGATACGCCAAGAAGGACTTAAGAGTTCACGCTTGCTTGTATTTTATCAGACCAACTGGACATTCTTTGAAACCTTTGGACATTGAAACCATGAAGAGATTGAGTACTAGAGTCAACTTGATTCCTGTGATTGCAAAAGCGGATACATTATCTCCCAATGAATTAGAAACGTTTAAGCATCGTATAAGAGACGTGATCGAGTCTCAGGAGATTAACATTTATACCCCACCATTAGAATTGGATGATGCCGCTTCAGCTGAACATGCCAAACAACTCATTGAAAGCATGCCATTTGCAGTGATTGGATCGGAAGAAATGGTGGAAGTTACTCCAGGTAATTATGTCAGAGGAAGAAAATATCCTTGGGGAGTTGTTGAGGTTGAAAATGATCAGCATTGTGATTTCAAAAAGTTACGTAGTTTACTTTTAAGAACGAATATGTTGGATTTAATATTGTCCACCAATGAATTACATTTCGAGACATATAGACTGTTGAAATTGGGTGATGATGGTAAAGAGACTGTAGAGGAAAATGGAGAAAAGAAGGCTATTTCTAGCAAGAAGCCTAGAAGATTCCATAATCCAAAATTCAAAGAAGAGGAAGACGCTTTAAAGAAATTTTTCACTGAACAAGTGAAGGCTGAAGAACAAAGATTCAGACAATGGGAGACCAATATTGTTAACGAGAGAAACAGACTTAATCTGGATTTGGAAGAAATGCAGACCAAGTTGAAGAATTTGAAGGAGCAGGTTAGAAGATTACAAATTGTTCAGAAGTGATTAAATGATAAATGTATTAAATTAAGAGAGAATGTAGAGAGGAGATGAAAAGTGAATACAAGCAAAGATAAATATGGATTTTTGTAACGATGTGATCAAAGCCCATAGCTAACGGATAATTGAAACAGAAATATTTTTCAATTCGTTCACTACAGGATACATTTAGTATTCTACCTTGAAATGCCTTTTTTTGTAGAATAGTTTTAGAAGATGTAGTTAGAATCAAATTTGTTTTAAACAAGCTGGTTAGATATACATTGTGCTGAACTAACAAGACAATCGTGAAATTGTAGGAATACTGCAAACGTATGAAGGCGAAATATGTGGAATAGCAATTATGATAAAATAAATTTCTAACTTGTAGAGGACCTGTTTCACTTAATTATCTATAAATAATATCAGTTATACTCCAAAAGTAGTTTCGTAATACCCCATCTCAGCATCATGATACCCCATCTAAGTACCATTATACCCCATCTTAGTACCATTATACCCCATCTTATAACAGTAAACCCAACCTTAGTATCATTTACGTCGCGTTGGTATTCTGTCTGCTCTATCATCTCCTACCGCCACATCTAATATGAACCGCAGCTAAATCTCTTCGCTTGAGTGAGCGGCATTATATTTTTCTGGGGCCGATCTCTTTTGTATTGTTATCTTATTACCATTAACATTCATATATCGGGGCAAGCGGTATCTGTTCTAGATATATATACTGGTTCGATATATATACCGATTCTAGAAGCATGTCTTCCATACCCAGATACAAGAGAACCTACAGAGCTTGCTTGAATTGTAGAGTCCGTAAGGTGAAATGTGATTTGGGCTCGGCCGATAATCCTAAAGATGGGAAATGTCGTCGATGTATTAGAGAACGCAAAGACTGTGTGTTTGTAGAGTCCAGGCGTAGTACTGGTGACCTCACCGGAGACGGTAGACACATCGAAGTGGTATCTGTCAATGATTTGGGAGGTTCTCGATCCCCAGAATTGCTTCAATCCAACGATCCAAATGTGACATACTCTCATCATCCAGCGGGTCTGGCTCATAATCCCCATCATCAAGTTCTGCAACAACAGCAACAAAAACAACAACAACACGATGGTGATACTTTCAAAACACAAGGCAAGACATCGGATAATTCAAAGAATCATCTGAACCATTTTCTGACCATGGAAGGAGCTCTAGTGTTTCTTGCAAACGCTGCTGGAACAATTGCAGAAGCTGATGAAAGAGATCACATCGATGCAGAGCAGAAACACCATGAAATTGAAGCTAGTATGGCTCCAAGTATGTTAAAACCAAAGGATTCATCCGGTGAAGATTTGGAAGGTTCCAAGCTCAAAAATCCTGGTAACGTTTCCCTCTCTAGTCTTTTGAATCCTCATACCAAATCATTTGATGGCTCAGAAAATAGCTCAAGAACGGGAAACAATTATCAACGAAGGCGACATATGCCACCAGTTGAAAAGCTGGATCATGTAAGACCCCGTGGGTCCTCCAAACTCTCTAACTTTGAGTATATAGGGGCCCCCAATGGAATTTTATCTGAGGTAGAGGCCGAAACCCTTATTAATCTTTTCTTTACTACTATGCATCCTTATTTCCCCTATATCCCTAGCTATTTTCAAGCTCCAAAAGTTCTAGCTGGTTACCCTATCCTTCTCTGTGCTATATTAACTATATCTCTGCGTTACCATCCCTTTGCCGATAATAAAGGTCGGAAAGGTGTTGCTAGGAATATTGAAGTTCATGATAGTTTATGGCTCTATGTACAACGACTCATTTCTCAAACAGTATGGGCCGAGGCTAGTACCCGGTCAATTGGAACCATTTTGGCATTTCTCCTCCTTACAGAATGGAATCCTAGAGCCATCCATTGGCGATGGATAGATTATGCCAATAAAGCAGAAGATATGAAGGATGACAATGATTCTTCAACTAAAGAGAAAGGGTCATTTGAGGGGGGAGGAGCTGACGCGGATTCTGAAATTAGTATTGCTGGTATAGGTGCCATGAGACGTAGTTTTCGAATGGGTTGGATGCTTATTGGATCTGCGGTAAGGTTGGCTCAAGATATGGACTTTATAGACGTCTCTCCCTCCACATTCTTGGCCTGTCATGTAGCAGAGATTAACAGTGTTATGAACATTAGCAGAAGACTGATGTTATCCCATTCATTATCGGAATTAGATATAGATAATAAGGACCATTTCATTGGTGAAGAGGATCAGATAGCCTTTGAGCAGAATGTTTTGATGATGAGAGAGGAGGAGTTGAAAAAGCTTGCCCTTTCTTCTGCATTGAAATTTACCAAGGAGCAAAGAGCTAAAATAGAGCTTTTACAAGTAACTTGTTTGGCTCATGATGCATTTTATGGATACAAAGCTCAATTGGGATCGCTTTCACAACGTCAGAATTTGGCAGCTTTAAATCTTATGAGTCCTATATTGACCAATTGGAGTAGAAAATATAGAGATTTATTAGTTCCCCTGAGGCCTAAGCACGTCCAAAGTATCATCTCTGAGATCAGTAATGGTACATTGACCGATACTCAATCGAAAGAAGCACTAGAGCTTTCTGAATGCATAAACAACGAGTCATTGATATTTGAGTATAATTATACAAAGTTGTACGTCTATTCATTGGCCTTGAGTCCCTCACCACAACATGTTGGATTAGAAAGGACCAAGAGCTTTAAACTCGAAGAGGTATCCAAAGCTGCTCGATTCATTGAAAAGGCCTTTTCAGCTGCAAATGAGATGTTATCTGTAGCACACAGAATCCACAGACTCCGTGCCCTTGAATACATGCCTGTCAGATGGGTTGCTCGTATCGTCAGAGCCATTGCCTTTGTAGTGAAATGCTACTTGACAATGAACAAGAAATCGAAGAATCCGGGCGTTTCTCTGGTAGAAAATTTTGACACCCAAGTGCTTACGTTTTCATTGATATCGGTCGACGAGATTATGCAAATTATTCAAAGAGCAGCTATAACTCTACGTGAATGTTCGCCTGACGAATTGCATTTGGCTACAAGATACTCTAACGTTTTGATGTATTTATGCTCTGAAATGAAAACGAAAACCAGACCATCAAGAGAGGATGAAGCTGATTTGCCGAATACCAAACGGCAAAAGACATATCCTGATTCTGATATTATTACTGGCAACTCTGAACTCAATGGGGAAGTAGTCTATGGAAATTCGACGAAATCTAATTACGATCCTTTATCTTCAACATCTTCATTAAATGTGTCCACACAACAACCAAAGAAAGCGGTGGAGACGTTCTACGAGTCAGCATACAATGCATCAAATGCATCAAGTACTGCGATTACTCCAGATCCTAACTACGAACGAAATAAGATGCCAGCAGATAACGAATTGATGGATTGGTTTTCAAATAATCAGGATATAGGATTAGATTTCGTCGCTCCTTGGACAGAGATGATAGAACAACAATTAGATTCCAAAGATTTCAACTTTGATGATGCATTACAATAAGTATTCTTTAAAGTAAATCTACAAAAACAAATCTCTGAATCTACAATCAATAACAATAGAAGACCACAGAATAAGTGGTCATAGGGTAATATTAATACACGTATTCACATTAATTCGTAATAACATAGAGCTACATCCATAAATTGTCCCATTCCAGAATCCTGTCAATGATTTTATTTAAGAACCCTTGATTGGAATTACCATCGTCTTCTCCAGGAAATATAATCAAAGGTGAATTCTGAGTTCTTTCTTGTAAATCTCTCCAAATTGGTTCCAGAATGTACGCATGATGAAGGTAATAGTCCCGGAACTTTTCATATTCATGTCGTGAAACATTCTTTTCAAATTCTTCCATTTCACGATGTGCCTTGGAAAAGGTATCCTCATCAGGCTGAGAGACTCTTTTAAACAAGGGACTCAAATACAAAGGAGCAGGGAAGTTGTGTTTTGAGCGATATTCATCAAAACTTTGGTCCAAATCGATTTGAATTTTGCTATTGGGTTGTTCAAGTACCATTTTCAATACATTTTTCAATTTGGGGATTGAATTTTGGGCATTAATGTTTCCACACTCAGCTAAATGATGAATCATAACATACCCTTTTTGAAGTTGAGGATATGATCTCCCAGTCAACCCAGACATGATAAGCATGAGTAACGATGAATACAAATATTGAGAATCCCAGAACCCCACTTCAAACACTTTGTTGTTGATGAACAAGTTGTAAACTAAGTCCACTGAAGCACACAGAGCATACAAACCTTTAAAAATTGCCTGTTCTGTTTCCTTTAAGTTTGTGACGATCTTACTGGCATTTTTATTAAACATAAGGGATAATAAAGGTTTAGTTATAAGAACCACTAATTGGTCATACCGTAAGAATAAATTGGCCAATCTTCTTGACGATTGATCAACCAATGGTTGCAGGCGATCATATTGAGACAATATTGTCAATTCCAAGTTCTTGATCAAGTCATGTAAGCAGTCAGTGACAGATTTTATAAGTGCCTTCTGATTAAAAATGTCAGTATTAATATAATTGACCAGGAAAGATCGGATTTTAGGTCCGTATATAATCCTAACAAATTTGGTGATATATTTAGCCAAATGAACATTTGATTCCAAGATTCCATAGTCAAAAAATGTAGATAACCCATTATATTCACTTGTAGCGTAAATAGGATATTCATTTTCTGTAGGAAGATCCACATCCGTGTCGGTGAATTGAATATGAACTGGTAAGCTCATTTTCTGGGCCCAAGTGGAGTCGATAATAAATACAGTCCACCAAAGGAACTTGTCTCTTTCATTAGATTCCAAGAGCTCATTCTTCTGTTCTACAGTGAGATCAGGAGAAAACAAAGTTCTCGGTCGTCTGTGAAGTCCAATAGCCACTGCAGCTCTCAGAGCTACCCCAAAATAGGTATACACGGTGTTGTATCTATTCAAATTACACAGGTATAAGGCAAGAAGAATAGCAGTTTGAACGAACCTACGATTGAGTTCTTCTTGACCCAAATTGAAAAGTCTCATGGCAGAAATGTAATACTCCATTCCCGGGATTGGCAGTTTCAGTTGAGTACTATTTAGTTGTTGTGATCCGAAAGCCATGACAATGAAAAAATGACATAAATCACCGTGCAGAATTTTTTCAAGAAGGACCGCTGGTCGATAAAAGTTTTCGTATACGATGTTGATAAGGTCTACAACTTTATCTATCTCTATGAGGAAGAATTCTCGTGCATAGCGAACAAGTACAGCTTCAAGATAACGGAGGGCTAAATCCTTAGGCGGCAATGGTTGTTCCCAAAAATTAAGATTCCAAAGAAGTGACTCTCTATGGCGATCTGGTAACAAAAAGTCCTCAGTCAGGAAATCAAACAATTGAGGACCAGTCTTGAGCTGAGATCTTCTTTGAATAGGTGAACGGAATAATGGATGAGCGGTTTGTGATGGAAGTTGACCAGGATTTAGATTGGGATCATGATTATGATTATGAGTACTATTGGGATTATGATTATGATTATGGTTTTGATTGTGATTGTGGTTATGGTCAAGATTTAGATTTAGATTTTGATTCTGAATATGATTATGATTATGACTATTATTTTGATTTTGATTCTGATTCTGATTCTGATTCTGATTATGGTTTGGCGTCATAGGAGAGGTGAGCTGTTGAGTATGTTGTCCATGTCGAGCATTATTATACAAGTTCAGAAATGAGGGCACTAAAGCAGGTTCGTTTTGATGTTTAACCAAAAGAGAATCACGCAGTTGTAAATCAGATTCCTTATGACGAAGCAAATTTTCTAAATAGCTGACTTTTTCATGCAATTTATCCAAATCACTTTCCATAAGCATGATCTTCCTATCCTTTGTAGGATATACGCATTGACTTCTTTTATTACTAGAGATACAATTAGCACAGGCAGGTTTTTCGCCGGAGCATCGCATCTTGGAGATTTTACATCTTTGACAGGCGTAATGGGAACGACCAAAAACCTTCAAAGGTACTGGTTTTTCATTCATGACTTAATTTTTGCGGGGGTGGAGAAAGTGGATGGATATTATGTTGCAAGATTTCTTATGGTCAGTTCATAATCCTATTGAAGATATCTAAGGAATTTGGGGTTGAGGATTGGAAGTTTGACGGTCGAGGGAGTGATTAAGCTAATAACAAGGGGAAGAAAGGTTTTAGCCAAAGGAGAACTTTTTTGCTGAAAATAGTGGCAGGTGAATTTGGATTGAAAAAGTTGCTTTATAAAATCCCTTCTCGTAAAACTTTTATGCACTGTGAAAGCTATTTATACGGAAATTTATATTGATAGGATAATCTGAATCAGAAGATTGTAATCATAAGCAAGAGAAACAAAGCAAAAGTGGGAAGTGAAAAAAAAAGATGTAAAAAAATGTTGCTTCGGGGTCAACTCGACAAAGCCGTAAATCTCGACTAGTTGGATATATTGAAAGGGGAAGGTTAAACATTACTTGAGTACATGAAATGGTTACTTTATTAATTATTGGTTCAAGAAATTTCCCTTTTTATTTTTTTTTTAAAGGTAGTTATTATTTTTGATGCGGTCGACTTTTTTTTACTGAATATTATTTTAACATGGATTTCGTTTGCATCTGATGTTAAATGATAGCGGACAAAAAAAATTAGCCATACGACTTGTGAACAACGAGGTCTACTCCCAGGGGAAAAAGGAGGGCGGAGAGTTGATTAGTCTTATGAGAATTTTACAATTAAATAGGATCCATTACTTATTTTGCCTTAGTACTTTTGCGTTTTCAGTTTAAGACGGCATTCTGGGGTCCGTAAAAGAAATTACGAAATTAATCATGTCTACTGGTTGGAGATCTGGGATGCATGAGAGAAAGCAGAATTTACCTTTAAGTACTTCCACAGTGTGCGAGATTCTGACATTGTTGTTGAAGGTGAGGCTGACGCAGAGGGGAAGGCAATGCTACAAGGATGTTTTAGATATGATGATTATGATAATGAAGGTCAAACAATTAAACAATTAAACAAACAAATAACCCTACACACTAGTAACATATAAATTAGTGTTCAGGTTATTGGGATTTAGCGGTAGAAGCCATTCACATTATAGGAGCAAGCCCAATTGATATTTCTAAAATCAGTGGACTCTTAGCGAAAATTATCACATATATTATTAAATTTTAGGGGGGACCCAAGATAGTAGAAAATTTTTTTTTTTGAGGAAGGGCAAATATTTTGACTTTTGTCCAGTTTGAGTGGTTGCATGCGAAGATAATTAAGAAAGCAGACTTGGTCTATATTTACGGCTGAATGAATAACGAGGCGTTGTTTCTAAATAGATCATTTACTAATAGCCACATATCGGAGAGAAAGTATATTTTAATAGAGTAGGATATTATCAGACAAGATATCCATACTAGTGTAAAAAATACTGGTACCGAGCCGTGGCACATTACGGGATGAAAACTGATATTTCCTAAGAAAATACTAATAAAGATTATTATCAATAATACTCCAAGATGGGAAAATTGAAAAATTAAACCATGCCATTAAGTAATGGATTTTTTTACCCTTGTGATTGAGGACGGTTCATAGTTCAATTGCAAATGCCATATGTCCAAGCGATTTGGTTCTCTTGAATGCAGCATGACTTAAATTTTTCTCCCCCTCACCCCCACTTCCCCATCAATATTTAAACGGTGATTCGTTGATAGTAGGATGAAGATCGTTAAATGAAATTTGCGATTATCAGTAACGAAGCAACGGAACTATAAAAGAATAACGTCGGGAGGATTCCACAAAAAAACACTCTTCTTTGGAGATGATTACATACATACATATAGACATACATATTTCCATATGTATTTCAAATAATAAACAGTCTACGAACATTATATATATTTTCCTATTAATCTTTTAGGGGTGCATGAGGTGTGTCACTGGAGCGTAGAAGCAGTTGATTACTATGACTTAACTTTCTCCACACTTGAGAACCGTGGAAGTCAAATCTCTTATCCGTGGTACCTCAACTTCCGGAGAAGACCACCTTTTTTCCTTCGTCTTCATGTAAACCAATAGGGGTGGGGAGAAATTTTTTTTAATTTCCACTAGAGCCAAGAATTCCCAATCGACTTGCCCAATGTAACAGTAATCAATAACTCGTTCACCTTCTACTCAACAGGTAAGTACTTGCATAGACATGTAAAGAAAAGTACGTTTAAGAGTCAAGTTTTTTTTATTTTGACCCTCCCGCGTGGCTGCGGCGAAAGCATACTAAGGCTAAACTGTAACTCGAATGCAGTTAGTACTCGTCAAAGTAGTAGTAGTCAACTAGTAGTTTAACTAATAACCTATAATTTGATGACATCTTTTGAGTTGCAGAATTTTCCGTTCATAGCATGTGAGACATTCACACAAGACTAATTGTTATAACTTTATCTAATAATTTTTTGTAACCCGAAAGCTGCAGCTTCTTAAAGCGTAGGTTGACATTCCGCCTGAAAAATACTAGATTGAGCAGTTTCTTGTCTGACAAAACTCCGACTGCTATTCAACGGCATATACGACAACCATTATTTTTTTTCTTGATTCCAATAAATAGGTGTGCTTCAAACAGATAAAGATTGAACTTTGTTTGATGTACAGGGCTTAACATACGAATGATTTCAGATTTTGTTGAAGGAATATAATGACTCAACTATAATTAACTCTCCAGTAAAGTCTTTGTAACGTCAATCTTTTGTATTTGTAGTTTTTGAAATATTTCTCTGTTCAAATCGTGGAAGGTGCAGTTGACTGGGGAATAGTGACTCTTGCATTTCGTAACTTGGTACAGGTTATTTATAATTTCAAGAGCAAACACCTATGGGCAAAAAAGTCAGTTGGAGGCTACTTCAAAGGATAACTAACTGTTCACCGATTCCTGAGTGATCAGTAGAAATTAATACTGTACTTTTCAATTCCGGATTCATGGGTGTCAATCGATGGATTCATATTATGGCCCATTCTAAAGATTGCATCTCATGCGTATAATAGAAGAAGCAAGGTATAATGGGGGAAAGAAAGTAAAGTAGGGTGCAATTGCAATTCTACATGGGTGTCACACTTCATAGATCAACCCAGAATCATCTGTCTTATGGCCTCAAGTGGTGATTATCTGTCAATAACTGTTTTAAAGCATGGTTTGACGTAATTTTTTTTGTATACTTTGCTTCTAGCTCAAGTCTCTCTTACAATAGATCACCTAAAATATCATCTCCAGAAATAATCACTTAAAATATAATCATCTAAAATTTGATCAACTTCTGGTTGATCTTATTGACAGCATGTCTTTAGTTGACCTCGTATATGAAAACCTAATACATTACAACTCCTGGCATGATGTACAGAAGTATTCCTCCAATTTCCTCTCTGGTTACCCTCTGACAAAATTGTCCTTGGATGATCCTGATAACCATAAAGAGTGGGTTATTCCCCGGTCGATGTCATCTCAAGACATATCGATGCAGGAGATTGACGATTGGTTTGCTAGAATAGAGAAAGATACCACCACGAAGCCTAAAAGAATAACGATAGCCCTTGTGAATGATGATTCTACCATATCATACTACTTTGTGCATCAGGGAATTGTTAAGCCCAGGAAGAATTAAGGAAGTCAATGCCTTGAAGCTGAGAAAATAACTCGGACAGGGCATGGTAGAGCAAAAACTTTACATCGAGTATAGAGAGTATATAAAATACTGACTCATGAAGACACATAAGGGTATAAATTGTTCCATAATATATGATATGTGTGGTATTTCATTATGAATCATATTATGTCTTTCCTAAGAATGACTTGTACCTAATAATATGAATCAAATTCCATGAAAACATATTAATGGAATGAAATAGTAAAAATATCAATATTAACAAAGAAAACCGATTCAAATTACAACGTTACATATACAGATTACAATGTTACACCATCAGATTACAACATTAACATTCAGATTCCAATATTACACACACTCAGACTATCGCCTTCGTAAATCTACTTATTGAAATTTCAATATTTCAAGATTATAAAATCTCTCCAATCTTTCTTAACCACTCAACACCACCAGTTATACAACCAAAGTATCCACACCAGTGGAGAGTGTGTGACTACATTTCATTGTTTTCGTATTTACTACCACAGATTGACCTCATTAATATCCATACCCTTGAAAGGGATCATTATATATTGATTTCTCTAATAAGTAAAACATCCTATTTGTAGAACAATTGTGCTCAATTAAGCCCTGGTCTTCTTCTTCTAAAGCTGTAGAAATCTACTTTATCTACCGCTCCATGGGTATCCTCCTCATCCTCGTCTTCATTATCGGTATCATATCCCGGGTCCTTGTTTACTGAATCATCGTCCCTTGCTTTTCTAATAATACCAGAACCGCGCCTTACCGAGCCAGAACCTCGCCTTACCGACCCAGAACCATCACTTTCCACTCCTTTTGGGTAGAAAGAAACCAACGAATCGGTTTCAGAGGGATCATCTATAGCAAAAGTCGGAATGTTGGGCACCAGAGGGACTGTATGTCTCTCTAATGATGGTACCATCATATCTTGTCCTTGTGACCTTGAACGTTCACTTTTATGATCAATAGAGAAGTCTGTAAGTCCTCCAAAGTTCAGATAACTTTGCAGCTGACTACCTCCTATTGAAGGCTGTAAAATACTCCAAGTGACGCTATTCTTGTTACTTCGAAGGTCCCTTTTCTCCGCTCGCTCAGCAATGGGGTCCCCATTTTTAATGTAATTGGCCTGCAAATACCGGGCAACCTTATCAAACATAAGCATAAAGCTCATCAATTCTCCTTCCTCTATAAGATTTGGGCCAAACTTAAACTTTTCGTACAATGTAATCAATTGTTTCATTTCTTCGAATATTTCTTCATTGAGCCGACGAATATCGTACACGTCTATGACGTGGATAAGCATTTCCTTGAAGGTTAAGTGCATGGATGGTACTGTCGTCCCTATGATACGAGAATCGAACCGTAATCTATCACTCAAACTTCGAATAACGTCCTCATAGCAAGCATCAGGAGGGAAAAGGGTACCCTCTCCAATGGGGGACTTGTTCCGTTTTTGAACATATAATGGAGGAGATCTACCTGGGTGATTAATGATGATTGCTTCGTTGTTGAGTGGCGTGGCCTGCACGGATACTTCACTACACCATGTCCAAGTTTTATCAACCATACGATGACATCTATTGGGCATATCATCCTTACCAAGAATATATATACCCTTTATGGGGATTTCTTGTAAAGCCACTCTATTCTGAAAGATGCGCAGTAAGTAAATGATGAATGCAACGATTATGAAGAGGACACAGAGTCCAATGACAATGAAAACTTTAAGTCCAGAAAGATTTGCTCCTGAAGTTTGAGCTATAACATCGATAGGAGTGACGGCGATGAAAAGAACGGTGAAAATGACGAAAAGAAGGAGCGAAAATGAATAGAACCATTGGAAGACGATTCTAGGGATGTTAAAGAGGATCAAATGTGCCTTATCGAAGTCATGGATGGCAGGATAATTTGTCCTATGGCGATACATATCGTGATGTCTATCATCTTGTAGGGAAGAAGTGGCTTCATCATATTCTGAATTGGAGAAGATCGATTGGTCAGTTCTAAGAGATGTATTAGCTGATCCAGAGGCGGCTTGGGTTACCCCAGGTTCCAATAGGCCCTCTTGTGGCGAAGTTGGCGATGATATGGTGGATGGAGGTGGTGAGTTATTGTAGGTGTGTGCGATGAAAAATGCAGATCAATAATTAATTTAGGACTATTTTTATTAGAAGTAGTTCGTTTTGTTGCAAAGACGAAGAAGAATGTTACAGTGGAGAGGTGTTATAAAAGGTGTTTTATGTTCACCGGGTGATGTAATAAGACAAGGTGAATCATATGTATCTAGAAGAGTACCTTTAGGGACATAGAACTAGAATTCACTACAAATAGGGTGAGATCACCTTCTTACTATCATTCATTTAAATCGTTATATTAAATTGTTTCCATCATTTCTGTCGTTTTTATCGTTCCTCATTTTTTTAGTGGCATCCAGCTTAAAGCTTAAAGTGTATCTTTTGAACAATTCTCATGCTGCTTCTTTAGGGCTCTTACTAGTACTTTCTATCAAACCAAATTTTCAATCACATCATAATCACTACCTTTCCTTTTCTTTCGTTCCCTTCTTCCTCAACTTCCCCTCTCCACTCACCTATTCCCTCTCCCCAAAGGGTGTTCAATTCCATGGGTGTTCAAATCCATGGGTGTTCAAATCCATGGGTGTCCAACACCCTCCATCGTTTTCTGTACTTTCTCTCAGCTCGCCAAATTGTGTTTCAACTACACTTCGCCATTAATATACATTCTTTTAGCTATATCTATACTACATTATTCGTCATCGCTGTCCTCGTAGACCGGAAACTCTTCCACCATGGCTTGTGGTTTCTCTTCCACCCTTCTGGCCTTAGAAGGCGGCTGTGGGTACAGATACAGTGCCACACTAGGACCCCCAGGACCCCCGGCACCTCCAGCACCTCCAGCACCTCCAGCACCATTCTCACCAACAGAGGCCACATGTGATCTTTTCCTCAGTTCTCGGTCTGCCGCTCGCTGTTTCCAACTCTTTTGTATAATAGGACATTCCCTTTTTAACTCATCTTCTCCCACACCATCTTCTATACTTCTAATCACTTTACCAACAACACTAATATGGTTACCGTTGCTCTTGTCATTTCTAAACCGAAGCATTTCCCAGAGTTTTTTATTGTTGGGTTTCCTACGACATTCAAGAATACGTCCTTGCAAAGGTTCGTTCAAAGCTTTCAAGTTTTCCCAATCTTCATCCTGTAATTCAAGTTCAGCGAAGTCTTCATAATCAACCCCTCCTTGCCATGAACGAAGTACAAGTTTGTTGGGTTTAGAGTCATAATCAATATAGGTAGAATCTGGATCCTTTTCATCCATATCAGGGTCTTGAAACTTGTTAAAAATCATATGTAATTTGAAATCAACCGTATTTTCCTCAGCTGGTTTCCATTTAAGTAATGACTGATCGGTCCCAAATACGTATGGGGTTTCAGCACAGGTGAATATCAAACCATCAGATTCATGGAATAATTGGTCCTTTTTAGATAAAACATCGTCTGCACGATAAGAGGAGGTCATCAATTTGAAACTCACTTTAAAGGGGAAGTCAGAAGCATTGACAATCTCGGGATTTTTCACTTTAAAATGATCAAATGGTTTCATTACTTGTTCAGTTATATATCCTAAACGAGTTGATAATGTACGATTAGTGATATCTTTCCCGTTTACAGCCAAGGCATCAAAAATACAATACCGTAATACTGGCTCAGCAAGATTCTTAGTTTCCAAAACCAATTCTCCATCGAGTAATGTTCCATGGTGGTAAGAAGGTCCCTTTTCTTCTTTATCCAATGGGAAATGAATTCCTGGAATGAAGTAGTAATCATTTTCTCTTGTAATGAGAAATACCCCTTCACCCCGTTCCTGGTGATTCAAAATGAAGAGTAAACATCTTAAACCATCCAGTTTTTCACACACAAAGTAGTCTTTACTCTTGAGAGTTGTGAGATGATATCTTTCGAACGAAACTGGCTGAGAGCCCGGGAAGGACGGAGATTTACGTCCCAATAAGTCGGCGACCATGAACCTCAACTCCTGTGCCTCCTCTCGGGGCAACTGGGTGCCCGGGATCTTGGGCATATCCCGTTCTTCGAGCTGTATCATGGGCACTAATGAAGCAATTAGAGGTGACAGTTGATCAGTAGAGAATTTGACTGTATCGAGGAAGTGGTTTACTTATGATGAGGTTATAAATGGGAGGAGTCCCAAGGAAAGGGGACGAACCCCAGACATAAGTGGGATCTAACTATCTGTCAATTGTATAGAGCAAATATTTAACTATAATTACATCTGTTTGACAGTCTGGTCAGTTCGTTCCATTGTAAGAGTTCTTCTTCTTATTCCCGTCTTTTTGTCCGACTACTTGTCCTACTTCTTGCGTGTCTTGCGCCTTCTTCCCGTCTTCTTTCGCCACTACTACTTCCGTATATGCTTCTCTCTCTCTCTCTCTCTCTCTCTCTCTCTCTCTACGCGATTCATACATTCGTATCACCATTACCATGCACTCCTCTTATTTACTAGTACTTACTACTACTGGACCTGAGAAACCCCCACAATAGTCACTCATCTACCATGGTGGCAACTTCTGATGCCCTCGTGGCGGTGGCAGACTCCATCTTAAGCTCCATATCTGATATAGAAAAGCTTGAATACAACAAAAAGGGCCGAAAATATCGTTTCGTCAACAATAACTTCCAGCGCATCAGAGAAGAAGATAAGCATCTTATAATCAACCCAGATAATTTGGATGAAAAACTTCTGATTACTTCGTCATATTGTATCCTTCAGAACATTGGTGATGGCAGTATCTTCGATGATTTTAGAAACTTGTGTCTCTCCATCGTCGGGGTTGCTAGAGAACTTGAACTTAATCGATGGTATGAGGAAGGATCATCGGTGACCACTCCTAATTACGCCAAATATGATCCTCTGAGTTTCCGTGAAGCTGCCCTTGACTTTTATAAGGAGGTGACCCCTGAACATATCAGCCAGGGGCTTAATCTCCTTATTATTGCCAAATTGAACTTCCTTCATACCGATCATCACATTGGTACTAAACTAGAAGGCTATTATATGTCCGACTTCATTCGTCTTTATTACGGGGACGAAGCTATAGATTCTCCAGATATCTTAGTGGCATTGAAAAGTTTCGTTCATTGGGGTAACGTTAAGGGGTTCTTATATAAACTTGATATTCCAAACATCAATACCACTGAACAATTACGTAACGATTTTGCCAAGTTCCCTGAACCCTTGGAGGAATTTAAGCTCCATGTTTACGATAGATACCCTTCGGGAACTTCCAAATACTCGTTGATTCGTAAATCCATTGATTGCTTGGCTGACTCTCCCTTCTCTAAATTAGTTCCTTATCCTCCAGCTCTCGATCAGAACACTCCTGCCAGTAATTATGACTTAGAATGGTTGTATCAACTTTGTCATGATATAGAGAGTAATCCAATAAAATATCATTTAAGATCAGCGGTGAAGAATCTTTCAGCAGACCCTCCAGTTGACCATCAAGAGCTAAATGCCAAGTATAAGACTAGTATAAGTTCTATTCTTAGCTTTATTTCAATCTATATGAATCTCTTTGAAAATCTGGCTGGCACTTTTTTGATGCAACACTCTAAAATACCGAAATACAACGATGCATTGATTTCAAGGTACCTGGTACTTCATAGTCAGTTGAAAAAAATCAGTGAAAAGGTCAAAGAATATCAAGCTAAGGATTGGAGTGAAGAGGATATTGTAATCAGATTAGAGAATACTAAACTGGGTCCTACATTGTTTGATACAGTCATGGATATGAGGAATCTTTTCTCTGATGATTATGAGTAGAAATAAAGGCAAGGTGACAAGGAACATGGTTATTGGAAAAATTGTCAACATGTCAGGAGGTGGCTTATGATGAGTTAGAAAGTAATTAGTATGATGAGTTATTTGTAAATGTTAGCTAATGTATCAGATGATGAATTTTATCTAAATGAGATGTATCAATCACTCAATTATTGACCAGTTGATTTCTTGTAAATCTCTGTCTGTTAGGTTTTTCGCTAGGTTATTCGTTTGTTAGGTTCTTTTTGTTTGAAAGATCCACAATGATTACTTCATTTTGATGTGTACATAGCTCTATTCATAGCAAAAAAGATGGATCAATATATTAATTCCCACGTCAGTTAACATAGTAACATAGCTGAATCACTATCAATCAATTTCAAATCCACTAAAACCATGGCAATTTATCATTCCCCTCCCAAATCAAATCTCCAGAAAGAAGTTTATCATTGTCATCAGCATTATTCAAGAGAATAGCACTACGAGAAGAGTTCTCTAAACCGTCTTCAGCTCCAAATTCCTGCTTGAGCCCATCAATCACAGATCGAGATAATTCAGATTCCCATAGAACCAATTTCTTGAACTTTTGAAACGAAGGATGTGATTCCGTCTTCAAGTAGTTGATCAATTCTTGTAAAAGTGCCATTTGAAGTGCCTCGGTTTGCAATTGATCATGAATTATCGTCTTCAAGACTGTTACTTTGGTATAAAATTCATTATCAGACTGTTCCCAATCATAAGTCCATATAATTGTTGCTAACTTAGTACTATTTTCTAATAAACTTAACCCGAAAGTATCAGGCTGAATCTTCTTAAACTTACAAACTATGTCTTGATAGTTATCTTGACGCATATCGAAGTCAAAATCGCTAAGGTGAAACAATTTAGCGGCGATAAATTTTGACCGAAGATGGAACCAATCCACCAAATCCAGGGTTGGAGCTAAGGCCACTCGGGTTTTCCCATCCCTTGCAGTGTGTTGGTGGTATTTTACGTCGACTTGGTTACTGTAGAACTCCAATTCTGGAGCAAAATCATGGTATCCAATCGGTTGTACTTGATATTTGGGAGGAGTAGAAGAAGTGGTCACATTCGATAGATCGATTTGAACCAATGGGACTTCAAAAGACTCGAATCCACATCTTTGATAATATTCTCCGATTTCCAGGTACAAGAATAAGAACCCGTCTGGACCCACGATATCCTTTTGAGCTTTTTGTACTAATAAATCAACCATGATTTTAGCTACACCTTTCCCTCTGGCTTCAGGGTAAGTATAAACACCACCAATGCAACCTGAAAGAACATCTTGCTTATGGACCGCCCCAGATTCATCAGTGAAATATTTCCACAGGTTTCTGACGAGAAGTTCTATCAGGGAGAATCTCTTATCCATGTTGTCCTTCTCGGTAAGCATAAAGACATACAACTTGTTAGTTTTCAGAGAAGTGATTTTACTCTTATTAAGAACACCCTCACGTTCCACATACTGTTCAGCCGTTAACAGACCATGCCATGTAGCTGAGTTTTGCTTCCGAGTGAATGTAATGAGTTCATTATCAGTCAATTGATGGAGTTGGTAATTTTCTTTGGAAGTGATTTTAGTCATCTCGAGAAGGTTTTATCGATGTTAATAATAATTTGAATGATAACAACGATGATGATGATGATGAGAGGTAAGAAAAAAAACCAACAATAAGGGACCAACGGGGAGAAGGGGAGTAGTTGTAAAGGTGTTCACAATAAGTGCAGTAGTGAGACAATGTACCTCCCTATTGTATCAGTGGATTGAAGAATTCTGGAATTGTACTCAAGAACTGCCTTCAACAAAAAGATGGAGAAGATGGAATTACTGTGGAATTGCAGTGGAATTGGTGGTCTCTATATATATGTAATAATTTAAGTGACTAATAGTTGCAAAAAATTAGGAACTAGGCGATAATAAAATAATCGAAGATAGAAAGGGCCATATTTCATCACAGATGTTGATAGAGATAACCAAACGGAGTAATTGTAGCCCGAAACGAGCCGTTTAATGGTGGGGGAGTACTATAGAGAGGATCCCCTTTTGATGATAGTTGATGCAGATGCTCGCTGACAGTAAACGTTAGTGGATTGGATGCCCGCTAACTGCAGGTGGAAGAGAGGTAGAAGATCAGAGAAATCCATTTAGGGTAAGATAGGCGCCAGCACGGCGAAGTAGAGTAATAATAGAGAGAGAGAGAGAGAGAGAGAGAGAGAGAGAGAGAGAGAGAGAGAGGGAGAGAGAAACAGAGAGAGAGACAAGCACAGTGAGACAGAGACAGAGAGAGAGACAGAGACAAAGAGACAGAGAGAGACAAGCACAGTGAGTTTCATTGCTTATACACAATTCCCACTTCTCAATCGTCTTTTAATCTCCCTTCAATTATCTGCACACCTTTCCATTTTTCACCACCACCAGCATGGAGCTTCTACCAGATGGACAGGTAAATACCACCGAGGTGACCTGGGAAGACCAGCAGAAAATCAACAAGTTCTCTAGTCTTATCCTGCGTAAGGATACTGCTTCAGAAGAGTTAGAAAAAGTGAAAACAGAGAAAGAGTATCTTGATGATTTACTTTTGGAGATTGAACTTCTCGATGAAGACGAAAAAGTTCAGTACAAAGTGGGCGAAGTTTTCGTATTTTTAAAACCTGAAGCCGCTGTAGAGCGTCTTGAGTCTAGTAATGAGGAATTGACTGGTAAATTGGAGACCATAGAGTCAGATATCTCCGAAATTGACGACAAATTATCCAAGTTAAAGGGTGAGTTGTATCATAAATTCGGCAACAACATTAATTTGGAACGTTAGAATATTCCACAGAAGAAATAAGCATTAATCTACTGAGAAGCACTACTAATAGTTGGATTGTCTTTAAATGCTGGCCACCATAGATCCACATCAATACAATTATAAAGACACGGAAAGGAGAAGTAGACAAGGGAGATCCCATAATAGAATTTTCACATGTAAATTGTCTTTGAAAGAGGCGTAGGTTTAGAATTAAGTCAGAATGAATGTGATACTCTTCTTTTGCCTACAAGCATTCTAGTTTCTTATATTTAATGCATGCTTTTTACTCTCTACTCTCCCCTCTACTCTCCTCTCTACTTTCCTTTCTGCTCTACTCTCATACTATATTGTCTACTCATCTTCTCTCTAATTGAAAGTCTTCTATCAATTCTACTCAGTATATCCCTTCAATTCTTCTCCTTCAAGATAGAATCCATGTTTCTTGAGCTCATCATCACTCATCATATAAGTCTCTAAGTAACCAAGATCAACTAGTTCGTGATAATCCTTAACTAACTTACCAGTTTCGCTCTTGTGCTTAATATAAGCCTCCTTAATATTCTTGATGAATCCTCGAAGTGAAATCTGTTCTTTATTCCATTTAAAAGGAACAAATCCTCCTTCAACTGCCTCAATTTCAGCATTAAGTTCATTGTTATAATGAACATCATCAGGGAAAAGTAAGTCATGGAAATTTCTTCCATCTCCCTTGACCAAAACTCGATCAGATTCCCATTTTGCCATAGTTTCCTTCAGAGGTTGAGGAACCTTACCACCCCAAAGTTTGGCTAAGTATGCTGCTTGAATCTCAGAAGATCTAGTGGGTAAAAAGTAACGACCTAATCCAACAACCGCCAAATTTGGAAAATTATATAATATAAGATGTTTATACAACCCACGAACTCGGATCCCATCTGTAATAATTGGGAACTTACTCTTGTTCAACAGCTTAAAGAATGGGAATGATCTAAGATACCCGGTGGCAAAGATTACCTTGTCTACATCCTCTAATTTGGTACCATCGACAAATTCTACCAGTTTCGTTTCTGGGTCAAACCGTTTAACATCTGCAACTTCAATAATCTTTGGTGAAGACCCAGCGGGCATATTATTTTCAGATCTTATCAGTTTCCACACCTTGACATTATCTAAAGACTCTACAATTTGAAAGCACAAGTCATTTGCTGAAGCAGAGTTCCCCAACACCAATATTTTACCCTTAACATCTTTGTAATCTTGTGGAGATCTATACAGTTTGACATCTTGTACAGATTCTGGATATTTGGAGTTCCATTCGGCCAATCCTTCACGATTAGGGATTAATGGAAGCTCATAATTTCCGGTAGCAATCACCAAAGCATCAAATTCATCAGTTCTATCTTCAAAGCCAGGTAAATCCAGAGCAACTTGTCCACCTTTAGTTTCCTTTACTCCAGTAGGTCTTGTGAGAACTACCCATTTAGTATTGTCTTCATTACGAAATACATCGACCACTTTACGATTGAATTGGACATACTTTTCGAATGGAGCCGAATAGTTTTGAAGGTATTTAAGAACATCAGTTCTATGAGGAAATAAGGGTAACTGGTCGTCGAAAGGCACTCTGGCAAAGTTCATAATATCTTTGGGGATATTGGTATCAAGAGCATCATAAACCGGGGAAGCATAAATATATTTTTGCTCTTGTTCGTTCCACAATGGGATTGGATCATGGTCTGGGTTTTCTGAAGGTACTGGAATTAAACCAGCATCAGTTTGAGTAGTATAATTCCATAATCCACCAGATGAAGGTCTTTTTTCAAAGATGGTAATATCGTACCCGCCTTCCTCTTGAAAGGCTCGGGCACTACCGGCACCACAGGGTCCAAATCCAATGATACCAACTGATTTTGGTGCTGTTTTAGTCATGATTGTAACTATCCCATCGCTCTTTTCTGGGACTTTTGTCCCCATATATGCTTCGATTCTTTTTTTTTTTCGAGCTCAACTACTGTTTAATTTTTTATAGATCAATTGGTTTTTTTTTTGTTTTTTTCCCAGTTGAGTGCTTATTTATCACATAAAAAAAACCACCATTTATCGAACAGAGCCACAGTTCAGACGTATCAGAAGAAGGATTAGGAGTTCTACGGCAAATGGCCGATGCATGCTGCCAAGTAAATAAGGTTGTGGATAGAGTACCTACACCGTATAAGCTTCCAATGCTGCAAAATGGGCCGATGAGATCATTTGTCGCATTATTCAATACTTATCAAACATTTATATTACGAGCAACTTTCAATCAATTTACAACTGCCGCTTAGATATCCTTCCCACAATGATGTAGGATATATGCTTGAGAAAAAAAAAGCCGCCCGCCGTCACTACTGTTACACTACACGATTTACCGTGAGATCAAATCGTGGTTCTACTGGACTAAGGCTAATTAAAACTCCACTTTTCATCATAAATCATCCGATATCATTATCATCATGTGGCTAATTCAATCTTTGCACCTTCCTGATATCAGCTTTTTTTAAGTGTGCCGCAGCAAGATTATGCAATGAACCTCGTATCAATTTATTGTACAAAGTTTACAACATTGAAGGTTGTGTTGAAACACCTCAAATTAGATTCAAATTACGACGGTCCAAATATTTCTATAGTTGATGGTACCATATGGAAAGTAAACGTTAAAATATCAATAGCTTTATCTTAGTATTTTGGCCGTATAATGGCAGTTCATCACGGTGAACTTATGTCTGTTCAATCAATTATTTTTCCATTTACCTTGATCGGGTCGCCAAATGTAAAGCCCAATTAGGAAATAATTGTCCGCCTTTTCTTTATTGTATGAGTATGGTAAATTTACTAAGGAAATGATACATGCGCTAGTGTAAGTCACGGGACACCAGGTGACACTTCATTCCTTCTCCATTCCTTCTCTCAACAGGATCATTATCTAAGCGGAGAAGTATTTTTGAACGTTAAAAATAGGCAGTCTTTAAAGGAAGAATACCAAGCACTGACGAAGGATTAACCACGTTAAATTGGTGACTCAGAATATAAGGGGATAAATATTTGGTGTTAAAAATGAATAATTTCTTCATATTTGATGTGTCCAACAGAGATAGTCGATATCAAGGGGAAAAGAACTTGCTACTCTTTGTCTTCATTTGATCCATCTGAATATTCATCTTCCTTCCCCTATTCATCTATCCCTTACTCTATATATCGTATTCACTCTATGGCTACCAAAATCTAATATTACTCTTATTAACTCTTTTATTGTACTCTATATAACCAGAACCACTGGTATGCATCATTAACTCTTTGCCACCATCTCCAAATCATCAGTCACAGTCTGATATTTTTCGTGCTGTTTCTGTTTCTTCATATACTTATACAATAGACCACCAGAGCTATACACTGCCAAAGCTGCCATCAATATAAATAAAAATATCCAAATAACCAGTAAATTGGACCCCTTAGTAGCAGTAGGACAAGCAAATTGTGACCTTACTTCAAAGAAATAACTACAATCATTAAGAGATCCAACATAAGAAATTTGAGCCTTAGCTAGCATATCTCGATCACAAGTGAATGTCATAACGGTGGATTTACGAATCGGTTGTTTTGTTTTAGTGTCGATCAATCCTGGACAAATGGAACCTCCATTATAAGTAAGAGTCAATTTTTTACCCCGGAAAACGGGTTTGGTCAGATATTGACCCATAGAAACATATTTCCCGGACTCAGGATCAATATAAAAGGCACCCACTTTGGAAGAATTAGTAATATCCATGACTTCGTGGGAATGCTTCAGTTTGAAGGGACTCAGACAAATTCCTATGGTATAGTTAAGGCCGGAATCGTAGCCCTTGGCGGGGAATGGTCTTGCTTTACCTTCGTTACCCATGGCAGAAAGTTTTCTTAAGTCTATGTACTGGTAAGGGGTATTTCTGATGACACTACATGGTTCTATAAGTGGCTCTTCATCCTTAGGCTTCTCCTGGACCGGTATATCCGAGTCTGTGGTCTTTTGGTTCTGAGATTGAAGGACAATGTTTGGATCCAGAGCCACCAAAGGTGATGATTCATGATTCTGAGGGGGTCTAGACACGGTTTGAAGAGACTTTTCGAGGGCATATCCACTTTTAGTCTCTAAGGTAACGAGCAATGTAAGAGCTAGCACTACAGCTAGCCCCACATACACGTATCGCCGTTGAAGTCGAAGCATAGAGGTTTATGAAATGGTAGAAGAAAAGACGAAAAACAAAAAAATGTATCAGACAGGAGTTGATCACCGATTGGATGTAGATTTCGCTCACACGAGCGCTAATTTTGGAATGTATGACTGTGTGATAAGGGATACATAAGGAGAAAAGGGGGGATGAGGGGTTAAGGGTTAAGAGGATGAGTTCAATGATAAAAAAAAGATCGTAGGTGTGATAGATGAGGATGTCTACTTGGTTCGATGAAAGGTAGAGTGGAATAAATGGAACGCGTTAAAAGAGAGAAGTGGATTGGGAGAAAAAGTGGCAACCTAAAGGAAGAAGAATGAAATTGAATAAGGAACAAGGACAAGTATGAAGGGAAGAAGTAGACAGAAGGAGGAAAAGATATATGGAAACATGGAGATTACTACTGAATTGGAGAAACAGTATACATATCAAGAAATTCGAAAAAGTATACATATCTCTATTATAAGCTATTCAAGAAATTAGTTGGTAGATAGAGATATCCTTAATAAATTAAAAACTATCAGAGCAGAAAAATTTATTGAGAAGAGAGATGAAGAGAACAAACTAGTAATGGATACAACAGACTTCGATTAAGTAGACTTCATGGAACTAGGAAATCTTTCTCTGTGGCATACACCATATCCCGAATACTACTACCAGAAATTTTGCCATCATTTTATTTAATAGTACTAGTATTCAAACAACAACCATGCTAACCACAAGAGGCTTAAAAAAACGGCTTCTGTTTTAGTGGGGCGCACCAAAATAAGTAGAACATGGCACATAAAGATCGAAACGGCAAGTAGATATAGCACATCAATTTCAATTAGCGTCGTTGAATGCAGCATTTCTCTACATTCAGTAAGCATCTCTTCATTGTCTCTTCTTCCTACCAATTCCCCACCTCCCTTTCATCATCGTGTATCTTGATACCCCCCCTTCATCATCTCTTCATCCCTCCCCTCTTCCCGTCGCCGCCGTTTCGCCGTGTTCATCTCCCTTTCCATTCGGGCCGCAACCCCTGCACACAGCCTTCGTAACCGTTAAATGTTGATCTTTCACCCCATCAAAAACCAACCATGGACTCTTGGAATATACCTGGCGGAATGTCGTCGGTGCTCTCCGGAGCGGCCTCCAGTGTTCTGCTGTCACGGTACCAATTGGACCCATTTTATATCAAAGTGTTGGCATCCCAAAAGACCCTTCTCCAGGAAGTAGCAAATCAGGTCCCGCTTCCAATCGGTGAGGCCCTTGATGCCGATCCTTCAGCTGCTTTAACGCCCATGACGCCACAGATTTCTCGGTTCATCCTTGCTGCATGTGCTAATGATATTGGCGTCTTGGAAGACATCATTCTGCAATCATCAGACGTTATAAACAACGTTTCTAAGACAGGAATCACTCCTCTTATTTATGCCATCTTCTTCCACCAACCATCCACCATAGAATGGCTCTTGGAGAACGGGGCTAACGTCGATGAAACGGACACTGCTTTGTCGAAATATACCCCTTTGATGTGGGCTGTTCATCTTGATCAATTGGACACTGTAAAACTTCTTTTCAACTACCAAGCTGACCCCTATTTAACTCCAAATGGTACTAAAAAGAGTGCTGTTTCATTGGTATCTCCAGAAAATAACTTGATGTATGCCTATTTTCAAACTCATAATCTTCTTGAAAAGCTGCACGCACAGATCGACGAAAATGACTCTTTCTTTAAGGATAGCCCTAGTAATACAAATGACTTCAACGATACTTTCGACGATACTGTCAACAAAATTCGTCTCCAGGCAGTCACTGCCAGCCATTACGAAGAAGAAGATGAATCAGAGACTTCAAAAGCTCAAGCCTTCGTGGATGAACAAAGACTTGCCTCTGACCCATATTTGAAAGCACTTCCAGATTTTGATTACCTGAAACTTGAAAAGGATCAATATCTTAAATTTGCCGACTCGGATATCCCTTCTTTACTTGATTTCATTTTTGGAATTAGACTTCTGGCTTCAAATACTTTGCAACATGATACGAAGATTCCAGCAGCAGTCTTATTCCAACTTTTACGTTACTCTTCAATCAAAGCTGAAAGTAAAGAATTAACTGAATTCTTATTTGATTGTTTCTCAGTCCGTCTTCGTAAAATTACCAATACCACTTCAGGGGTTATCTTTGGAAATGAAAATGAAGGTGAAGGAGATATAGTACTCCTTAGTTATTGGATCTCTGTATTACAATTTTTGCACTTCTATATGATGAAGGGGTCCTTCTACAAGTCATATCCTACATTTTTACAGGAATTAATCAATTTACTTCACTCTTTGATTGCTACCCTTGCATTTTCCATTAATTCTAGACTCAATGATATCGTAGACAGTTGTATTTTAGACTTCGAAAGCTTGGTCGATGTATCCAATGTTCTTTATGCTAAAGATTGGAACTTGTTCAAAAGTAAAAAGAAACATCCTAATACTTATGATGATATCTACAACATGCTTTTCCCACCAACTCAAAAGGATTTAATGAAGCCATCCCCGGTAAAATATATTCAAGTTTTAGGTGCTCTTGATTATGTTTTAAAGTTGCATGAAGTTAATATGTTACTACAGTTTCAAATCTTTAGTCATGTTTTCTATGGACTCAACTGTACAATTTTCAATCGAGTGATATCTCAATCAAAATATTGCTCTAGATCAAAAGCCATTCAAATTAGACTTAACCTCTCTACTTTAGAAGACTGGTTAAGATCTCATAATTACAAGATAGCTAAACCAGAATCTATTGGTGGACTTCAGTCGTATTTACCCGAAGATTCTCCAGCTTTAACTAATCTTTTACTTGAAGGAGGTAGGGACTCAAACACTGCTAAAATTGAATCCAAAGATCCCCATGTACTCTCTTTCTATTACAATTCCCTTTATCATATTGGTAAAACTCAGCTTCAACCCACAATTGAATTGTTAGAGTGGTTACAATGCATGTCTCATATTTCTGGAGAAAAGGACTTGGAGGCTACAATTGATGTATTCGAATACTTAAATTACTTTCAATTTGTGAAGACCATGTCTAAGTTGTACAAATATGAAGTGGATGAAAAGAAAATCCCCAAACCACTTGTAAATCATATGAAACAATTGCAAAATGAATTTGGAGAGGCCCAGGTCTCGAAAAATAATCTTCATTATATGACCCAAGTAAATTTTCTTCTGAAAGAAGTGTATATATATCTTAATCCTAACTTCGTATTTCCGGTTGCCCTACCAAATATGTCAGAATTAATAAATCTTTATGGCTCTGGTTTAGGAGGGGTCAGAATATATAGAGCTCGAAAATATCAACCTTCATTACCTATGGCTGTTATGGACGATGTGGATGAACTCTTGACAAAGAATAAGGAGGATCAAAACAGAACATATCAAGAAGATGATGACGATGAAGATGATAATGACGAGAACGATGACTATCAAGAACATTACAATCGTGGAGATGGAGAGGACAATATTTTATCGGGGACCCAACACCTTAGCCTTGACGAATCAAGAAAACCGGAATTACATTTCAAGGGTGATCAAATGTTTAAAGAACTTCAAGCGCCTTCTTCATTGGTACATAAGAACTGGGGAGATGATGATATTGAAGCTAACCCGTGGTAGATGATTCAGAAGCCTTTTTAATTCACTCATCTAATCTACTATATTCAATATCTAGAAGGGTTTTGTACGAACCTCCCTCCAGTCGTCGCAGCTTCTTGGGTCCTTAGTGAACTAAATCTTTATATACCGTTTTCGGCACATCGAAGTCCTGTATCAATATTAGTTTAATAAAGCAAATGAATACATATCAATCTAATTATAGTGGTGGTCCTAGTCGTACCAATAACTCGTTCAAAACGAAATGCTGATCTAATATACAACCGGGATCACTTTTGTCAACAGTTATTAGCCGAAAATATCACCTCGCATGAAAGGCATGGTTACACTTTGACACATTTGACATATCTATTAATAACTGTAAAGAACAATGTAACAGATAAAAGAGAAAATGACAGAAATGAGTCAATCGAATTCATAAAGCTAGCAGAAAAGGGACGGAACTCTACATGAGTATAACAAATAGATCCTTATTGTCAATTTCGCTCTCCCACTGGAGATGAAGGCTTATTGTCTTCAGCAATAACACTTGACCCAACTGGCTTGATATCAACGGTGACAAAAGATTCTGTGGCTAATCTTGCGCTATAAATCTTCTTCAATGCTGCAAAATCTGACCCCTCACTGTTTGTATTAGGGTGCGTATAGGATTCGGAAAACTTGAAAGATACTCCGCAAAATATAAGAGAAATAATGGCGGAAGGCGCTAAATGTTAACTCTTTGTGGTTTGTTGAAGCAAATGATGAATTTCCAGACCTGTAGGTTCTGTTGTGGATGGATGGGAAAAATCAGGTTGACTAAGGTCAAATTCTTTGGAGTTCCCCGAGCTACTGTGGCTTGATCTGCGTTTGCAGTGGATATAAATTCACCATGAACATAGGATCGTGTCTTAGTGGCAGAGAGGCAACAATTACACCACAGTTTTACTTATTCAGGGGGTAAATTTCATGTAGAAGAAGATGTGGTGAACGAAGACTAGACCTAGATTAGTAAGGCCAAGTTGAGACCAGTAGAGAAGCCAACAGGAGGTCTGCACTCGGTTCCTAACTGCGGTTACTACATTCATATACTAATGGAATAGATTCACATTTTCCGATAATCAAAATAGTACGTAAAGACACTCATTTTATGTAACACTCTATGAATCGAGTAAATTGCGAATACGGCAAGATACGGCTGATGTCTGAGGCTTCGGACGCGGCCTAAGTTTGTTAGCGAAATTGATCAGGACTATTAATAAGCAAAAATATCTTCTATACGCTCTATATTTTACAATGACCGGGAAGGAACGACAGGATAGTAAGCAATTGGGTGAGTATCAATTCCAGTCCTTGAATAAGACTACGCCACCAAGTAAAGCTTGGACTAAGGGATCTGGCGCCAACAGCTCTGATTGGAAGAACCACAAAAAGGTTGAGGTTGATCCATATGAAGTCGGCCGGCCTGGGGTTAATAATTATCGATTGCTTGTATCTGCCATCACCCCTAGACCAATAGGATTTATTTCTACGGTCTCAAAAGAAGGTATTCATAACCTTGCTCCTTACTCTTATTTCAACATTGTCAATTCTGATCCACCTCTCTTTGCTCTTGGTACTTCTCATAGAGCCGGTGAGGCTAAAGATACTGCTCGTAACTTAATTGAAACTGGAGAAGCTACCATCAATATTATATCAGAGTGGTTCGTTGAAGCAGCAAATTACACGTCAACAGATGCACCAGAAGAGATTGACGAATGGGAATTGAGTGGGTTGACAAAAGCACCTTCAACGAAAGTGAAGCCACCCCATGTAGCAGAATCTGCTTTTTCCGTGGAAGTGAAACTTGTGCTGCATCAAGTGATTGAATCAAAGACAGAGAAGGGAAAGAAAGCTGCTACTGTATTTATTTTAGAAGGGATCAATTTCCATGCTAGAGAAGATATTGTAAACGAAGATTTTAGTGGGCTCGATCTTGAAAAATTTAGGCCCGTTGCCCGTTTTGGTGGCAGTACATTTGGTGTTACCACCAACGTTTTTGATATTGCTAGACCTATATACGATGCTAATAAATAGCTTACTAGAATAGATAATTAAACGATATTCAGTAATGTCAAAAGTTGAAAAATAATAGAGAGCAGCAGAAACTAGCTATTATGTATAGACCCAATACCAACAGTAGTTGGATAAGCTCTACGGCTTCCGGTGTCATACCCACTTCGGGTGTCTTTTTCAGATCAACTGCGATTTGAAAATGTCGGCCCGATTTTTTTTACCTGCTGCAAGAGCGAGCTGCAACTTCAATCAAGTATAAAAGTAGGACGAAGAAGAACAAAATGATGTGTACTACAACAAGAAACACATAATAATTCAATCATGACCAAATCTGAATGTGAACCTACTCAACAGCCACTTTACAAGTCTAAAAAATGGGAATTAACTACCCCTCCTGTCCCACAGTGGGAATACGGCACCGGCGCTACATCTGATGAATGGAAAAGGCATAAAAAGGTTGAATTCGACCCCTATGAGGGTAGAACAGGTGTTGACAATTTCAAGTTGATGACTTCTGCAATTTCTCCGAGACCTTTGGGGTTCCTCTCCACTGTGTCTACTAGTGGGGTTCATAATCTCGCTCCATTTTCTTACTTCACAGTTGTCTGTGCCGATCCTCCGATCTTTACTATAGGGATCTCAAACTCACCATCTGGACTCAAAGATACCCCTACTAATATCATAGAGACAGGAGAATTGACAATTAATATTATCTCTGAATGGATGGTCGAAGCAGCTAACCATTGTTCTGCAAATGCCCCGCCGGATGTAGACGAATGGGACCTTAGTGGGTTAACAAGGCTTCCTAGTACTAAAGTCAAACCACCTCATGTTGCAGAGTCGGCATTTTCAGTTGAAGCGAAGCTTCTTTATCGACACGATTTTGAGCCTAAATCCAAAGAGGGCAAACATTCAGGTACTCTATTTATTGTGGAAGGTGTCAATTTTCATGCAAGAGAAGATATGCTTAATGAGAGGAAGAATAATATCGACATCGCCAAATATAAGCCGGTATCACGTCTTGGGGGTTGCATATACTCAATAACTGATACAGGTTTCGAAATTCCTAAGCCAACCTACTCTTCTTAGAACTAGAGTTAGAGACACGTAGGTGTATAATATGACTATTGTTTTCTTTCCACCTAAACTTGTGTAGCATCTCTAAGACCAACATCTTCGACATATCGGAACCCACTTTATTTTCCGATCCCAACTGATAAGCGCATTTGAATATAATAATAATCATTCTACTCATTTATCTCGCAAAGTATTAGCCCATCGGATGCAAATAATATAGACAATGGATGTGATTGTCCATTTTGACGCCAATAAAATTGTTGAATTTGCGTCCTTGGTTCCGCTTCTGGTCCCAAAGCATCCGGAAACATCTAAAAGACGACGAAATGCTACAAAAGCATTAGAAATCGACAATTTGAGTTACCCATCAGTAAGACAGAGCATATCGCAGAATGATGGCGAATCAAAATCATCAGGGACAACTACAACCCCTGATGAAGAAAAAAAAAGTCGTAAGGTTGGACTAGTAGATCGAAGACTTCAAATAGAATGTGTACTGCCCATTCCTGTGATTGATCTTATCGATTCCATTGCCACCACCAAAGACGGATTTCGAAAAAATGGTGAATCAGGTTACGATTTCACCACGACTGAGGTCAATTTATTGTTTCCTAGAACTGATGAACCTCTTTTATCAATTAAAAATAAGCCTGGGGTTGTCTTCAAAAAGACAGAGCAACTCATGTCTCTTAATCTTGTGGAATTTCTGTGGCAAGATATTCGTAACGAAGTCTATTTGCTTCGAAGGAAGGTAGATAATTTAGTGGTAGATGGTCCAATTTTAACCATACTGATACCCTCTTTAAAGAATGGCATCTTTTTGGTAACATTAAAGTACAAAATCGAGCTCGTACAGCTGATACAAGCTAACAACACCGTGGAAATGATAAACGGATTACAATCTGTAATTCAAACATTGGCGGTTCCAATTCCTACAACAAATGATACTGATATACTTTCTAAATCTGATATAGACCCCAATGATACACCGAGCCCACAACTCTTCTACCAGGCTGTTGCGGAGCACACTTCAAATATGGCCACCGTTCCAGATGAATTTGATATCCCAGATTTAAATACATCTCTCCTACCATTTCAAAGAAAGACTCTTCAATGGCTATTGAAGAAAGAGGGTATCGACTATGACTTCGATTCAGGTGAATATCTGCCAATACCTTTGTTTCTGCCCTCTTATTATGACAAATATCAGAGGTTGTTGAAAGGAGATCTTTCAGATGAGGAATTAGCAGGTCTCGATGCTGAAACCCAAACGATCCTCAATAAATTAAACTACGGCTGGAATCTAATCCTATTTCGCGATGAAGTATACTGGTATAACAAGTATACTGGTGATATGGGTAGTAGAGAGGTCACTATACATTTATTACTAACAGCCCACTACAATTCCGGTTTAAAATTACCTGGTAAGGGTCTTTTGGCTGAAGAAATGGGGCTTGGTAAAACAGTTGAAGTTACTGCCCTCATTCTCACTAACAGAAGACCCATTCAAGAAGTTAATCTTCCTATTGAAGTTACTTTACAACCCTACAACGATGTGAAAACTATTCACAAAGCCCAGACCACTCTTGTAATTGCACCGGACTCTATTTTAAAACAATGGATTAAAGAAATAGTCAATTTGGCCCCATCATTGGCAGTAACGGTCTATCAAGGAATAGACAAGTATCCGAAATTGGGTAATAACGCTCATCTAATTGCAAAATATCTACGTGGTTTTGACGTGGTATTTACAACGTACAGTGTAATTTCTAGTGAGTTGGACTATGCGTTATACTCTTCCAGACGCAAACCTACTAGAGGCGCTACACAGAAAAGATCTGCTACAGAAGCGAATGGTGATGCCCTGGTGGATGATGATATCAAACGATATCGTGACCTCTTCCAACTCTCTCTTCAAACGAAGAAACCCCAAATAGCTAATTTGAAATCTTCAGACGATCAAATTGAGACAGATTACGAGTATGCTCTTCAACAAGAGATTGAAAGAGCGATTAAACATAGCAGGGTACCAGATATTTTCGGTAATCATGATTACCAATCACCAATAATGCTTTCACATTTCTGGAGGGTTGTTTTGGATGAAGTTCAAATGGTATCCTCGAGATTTTCCAGAGCATTTGTTAGTGCTGCTTTGATTCCAACCCATCATTCTTGGGGTGTTTCAGGAACTCCAGTCAAGAAGCTGTTTGGTGATCTTCATTCAATTCTTCGATTTTTAAAAGTATTTCCTTTTGCAGATGATTATTGGGCTAAAAGTAGTTGGGAAAAGCTCACAACTCTCACTAAATACGATATTGGTGATAATTCAGACTTCATAAAATTGTGGTCTACATTTGCATTGAGGCATACCAAGGACATGGTCCGCAATGATATTAGACTTCCACCTCAGAGTCGAATTTTAATGACAATTCCATTCAATCCAGTGGAGCAAGCAAATTACAATCAAATAATGGAAGACTGCTTAGCAGCCATTCGCTTGCACGAAGATGGTCTGGCTGATGCTCGAGGTCAACAAAATTTTACTTGGAAGCTATCCAATTCTGTCCTTCTGCAGATGAAGCAAACTTTATTAAGACTTCGTCAAATTTGTTGTAATCCACAGGTAGGAAATTTGAATTTAAGAAGACTTGAATCAAGAGTAAGTAAGCTATACCATAGCAAAATTGTGCAAACTGTTCAACAACTAAAGACTTTGGAAGATGTGCTTGCAGATATGTTGGAAAATGCCTATGATGAAATCACAGAGTCTGAGAGAGAATCAGTTCAACTGACTTTGGAGATGGCCGAATACTTTGAGTTTTTGTTGATGCCTGAATTATCGTTGAAAATACTTCGAGTCGGGGCATTTAATACCGAAAGAATTATCTTTCGGTCCCAAAAGCAATTAGATCAGTTGATGAAATGTTATAGCGAAAACTTACAACAAGAAGGTCAATTGGAAAATGCTTCAGAATTTGAATTCGACGAATTTTCAAGCAAGATCTCTAAATCTGAAAAAAGCGATGAACTCATTCGTACCGGGGAAAGAATCAAGAGAACCAGACTCAGATTGCGTCTTTGGTATATAACATTGCATAAATTCTATTTCTTACTTGCCTCTTGTCATTTTCAATGTTATGACGAAGAATATCAACAGAAGATTCAAAAAAGTAAGAGAAAAGACATACTAGTTACTGGAGAAATTAGAGACATTGTAAGTCGTATACCTGAATCAGGAGAAGACGAGGTTTCTTTAGTTGTTAGTGGTATATCGACCAAGGATGTGAAGCCACTCAATCCTCTTAAAGATTATGCTCCTTTAGAAGGAGACGATTTACCAATCGAAAAATCACGAGAAAGATATCAAGAACAAATATACTACGACTATGCAGAGAAAATCAGAGAAAAGATTCTTGATAGTTCAATACACGGTGTTTCTGCAAACGTCAAAAATAAGATCACCTCACGAGAATTCTATTTCAAAGATCCTCTCCGTGATTCTGGTGAGATACAATTACCCAAAACCTCTAGAAAGCTTTTCAAATATTTACCTTTAATCGATATTGGCCAATTATCGGAATTTATAATTGGGATTCATAATAAGTTACTATTTGACAAAATTGATGTTCTTGTTGCTCAATTGAATACCCAAGCAGAGGTTCTAAACAATTGGATGGATAAAATGATACATCTTCTTTGTAAGCCTTTGCTTAGTCATGATAAAACTCCTGATGGAGAGGAGTACTCTGAATCACTTGATGACCAGGATAGATTGACTAGCTACTTCAAGGTTCTCTTGTTGATGCTTGAAGATAGAAGTTTGGTTATTTCGGGTCAAGAAACTCAAGCTAAGAAAAAGCAGCAGAAGAAAGATTTAGCAGAGAGGGATTTAAATAGTATCAATGACAAAGAATTTTTGAAACTGCTTCAAGATATGAGGAAAAAAGTCAAGCCAAATACCGATACCTCGCTTAAAGAGTATATTTTAGAGGGAGTAGAATCTGATGAAATGAGGTCAGGGGCAACTACTATTAACGATCTGATTAAATTGGAGCATGAAATGACTTCAGAATTTGATACGAGATTAAGAAGAATATTAGAAAACCAGAGAACAGCAGATCTTTTATTGCAAAAAGAAGTTTCTGGTAATTTCAATACAGTTTTCAACAGCAGGATTGAATATTTCAAACAATTGCAACAAATTTCGGACAGTGTGGGCTCACAGTTCAATTATGACTTGGCAGAGTTAGATGCAAACGTTATAATGGATCGACTACAATCGTATACCTATAGAACTAGAAACAATCATATGAGGACGATTAGATTAATATCGAAGTACCGATACCTTCAAACATTAGTCAGGCCAGATGAAAATTCGAACTTAGATAATAAAGTTGAAACTTCTGAAGAGAGATTTGAGTGTGTTATTTGTCAGAGTGTCATCACGATTGGATCTTTAACTCAGTGTGGCCACAAATACTGTAAAGAATGTCTTGAAAGATGGTTGGCCAATTCAAGATACTGTCCAATGTGTAAAACGTATATTTCTGAAAGCTCTGTCTATAATTTCACCCATCATAAGCTAGATTTAAAGATGAACACTTTGGACGACAAAAGAGATGCGGCTGAACAACGAAGAGATGAATCAAAAGATGATCTGGGCTTTAAAGAGAGAATTGCCAATTTGCATCTAATCTATAAAAATTTGGATGCTTCAGCACTTGAGGAGATTCAACTGATCGAATTGAAGAGTTCATATAGTACCAAAGTAGACATGATTATTAAGCAGGTGTTATTTTTAAAAAGACGGAGTCCGGACGTTCAAATTGTGGTATTTAGTCAATGGCAAGACTTATTATATATAATAGCCACAGCATTGAGGGAAGCTGACGTATCTTATTTGGCATCTCATGGTACTCTTACACCTGGAACTGGGGCAGGACGACCTCGGAACAAATATGATAGCGTTGAGCTTTTCAAAAGCCCAGAAAACAATATTACATGTTTTCTTTTGAATTCTAGAGCACAGGCGGCAGGTCTCACATTGACTAATGCCACACATATGTTCTTGTGTGAGCCTTTGGTCAATACATCCATGGAATTACAGGCTATATCAAGAATTCATCGAATCGGCCAGACCAAACCGACCACAGTTTGGATGTTTGCCATCGAGAATACTATTGAAGAGAATATTGTATTACTTTCTACTCAGAAAAGGTTAAAATATTTCGATAATGGGCACTCTCGAACTAATTCTCCTGGAATTGAAAGTGCTTTAGATAAGGCAGAATCGATGAGTTTAATATCGAGTACAACTGAACTTGAAACGGTTGCCAATTCAGATTTGTGGACAGTGTATTTTGGAACTCATCCAACCAAGGCCAATTCTGCGATAGCTTCCCAGTTCACAGCCATTGGGAAAGAGATGTAAAAGGTGAAGGCTTAAAGAGTTGATATTCATTATCAAAAAAAAGCTCAAGTAGTTGCCTCCTACAATAATTAATTACACTCATGCACAGTTAAAATCTTCCATCATATTTAGCATTTATATATACCTGTTCATTAAACAAAACGTAAATCCATCGAGGTTAACATACCCCATCAAATGGCCAAGTAAGCACTATCATCATATCCCGTATATATCTTCCCCTCTTCAACCAATGCAGTACAGTTTTCTGACACAATGGCGTCAGATACACCTAATTGCTGAGAAATGAATGGGACTGGGACCCCTTCTTGCATACTACCAGTATTTTCATGGATAATGGCGAGAACCTTATTTTGAAGCGAAGTTGCAGGGTCCAGATGAGCGTCATTGACAAATAATCCATTATTATTGGAATTGCCATTAGAAGAAGAAGCCCCTCCAGAGGACAAGCCCTGTGCCTTTAAATGATTCTGAATTGCTTCAAGATGATGATATAAGATCTCATTATGGTCGGTTATAGGTCTAATGGTGGCGTTTTGTAAACTAGTTTTCCCCAGAAATTCTTTTAAGGCACAAGTCACGTAAACGTACTTATTCAATTCAGCGGAGATTTCACTTCCTAATGATTCATTAGAATCATCAACCCATTTTCTAACCTCTACTGCTCCAGTTCCATCTTCTATCGTTATCAACAAGTTCGAAGTGAGATCTTGTACTTCACGAACTACGCCCACAAAGCTGACCATGTTCAAATCTACATTATGAATTTGGAATTCTCCGTCTGGAACTGGTTGCTTAGCTTCGTTGATTTGCTTGATTGTCACTGGGGTAAGACTTGAACGGACCTGTTGGACCTTTTGGGACCCTCCATCGTTCAGGTATCCGCCGTCAGTACTAAATCCTCCACCGTAGTCCATATTTACTTATGTTTTACCTCGATAATCTTAAATTTATATCCAACTTACTCAACAATAGTAGTAATAATTATCGCTTTAAAGGGTTTCACGCTACACGCATCAACTTTTGGTGTGATTTTTTTTTTTTGTTTACCAATATTGCCACACGCGTTGTGGATGTTCACCCGTCCGGGTAATTCCTGCATTGGGACCAGTGCTGCAACCACCGACCAAGCAGGAAAGAAGATGATTATGATGGGAACAACGGGTTTTTGGTGGCAACAGGGTCGAATTTAAACCATTATCGGTGTTTCTACAGTCCCAAACTTCCTGTTGGTGCATTTTTCAGACTTCTCTCATGACTATGGACGCTCCTTCGCCCGGTCTGGACCTATTTCACCTCGACCTGAACCCTCAGACTGAGAGCAGATCTACTAAACCCCACTCAATAATGGATTCAAACGATGAATTGCCCACTGTTTTAAACTTGAATGAGTTTCTGACTCCAGTGGGAACTCATATCGAGGAAGCTGATCCAAATTTGGCCATCATCGATTACGACTTTTCTGATTTGCAACTGCAATCTGCATCACAAGACCGATCAAAGAATATCCATCATATCCATCATCAGCAATCAAATGACGACCATTACCCTAAGGATTCTAATTCTAAAAGCAGTTCAATCCTTATGGTAGAATATGACCCCCAGTTAAGACCCAGACGTCTTGGAAGACCCAGAAAGCATCTTGACGCTAGTCAACCACCGGTCCCTCCCGAATCAAATTCAGTAGAGAATCTGAATGCTCTGGTGGTACTGCGGTTCCGATTGGATTCACGTCCTGTGGTTGGGCCAGGCTCAAGAGGAGGTCACTTGGGGTCTCGTAGCTCTCGTAACTCTCGCTCTCGCTCTGCCACTCAAAGAAGAATTAAACAGGAGGAAGACGAACTGAATCAATCTCAGGATCCACAAGATCAACAATATCAAGAAACCAGTGACGTAAGAATTGATAACAAACATGAAAATGGAGAATTGAATACTTCAGAAAACACCATAATAACGGGAAATGGACAACAAAATTCTACATATGACCCCACTAACTATGAAGAGGAAGATTTTGGTGAAACGGCAATATCAATCATGAATCAAACCGCCAAAGAGAAGCTTGATGTATTGAAACGAGCTCAAGAAGACCTTGAGTCTAAAAAACCTTCATTTTCAAACCAGAATTTTTCCGCTAGAACTTTAAGAACGACAGTTGTGGGTACGAAATCACGGAATATAAGAATTCTTCCTGGTCCTGTTATGGCCCTTACTTATCATTTATACGATGATAACTTCATTAGTAGAGATCTGGCCAAAACCCAGAAAATAGCCTATGGATTCCCAGTAAAACTTTCTCCCTTTGCCGAAGATATATCCATCATTACCTCGTATTTATCTCGATTTTCACACATCATCTGGCCCGATCCAAAAAGAGCTCCTAAATTGGGTCCTCAGGACTTTGAAAAGGGGTTGGGATTACCAAAGTATCCTCAATCTTATACTGAAGAACAATTTGTGAATTATTCTGAAGCAAAGGTAGATTTATCAACTTACAATCCTTCGTACATTTCCAAAGATATGAACAATCTCTTTTGTCGTCTTCTTACACTCACGTTAAACAAGAAGAGGGAAATTCTACCATCTCATCAGAAAAATTCATTGAGTGAGCTCAAAGTCTTAATCCCTCAACTTGGATACCCCAAAGAATGGAGAGATGACTCTTTCGTGATTAATCCAAATTTGAAGAAACAAGAAGATAATAAGAATGATCAAGAACCAATAGAATTGCCAGTTGATCCAAATAATCCTGAAATTTTATACCAGGATAATCAAATATTCAATCCTCCAATTTGTATTTATAATCCATATCAAGAACCAGACTTTGAAAAATATGGCCTTGCTGCCTTGACACCGATCAATAGATTAATCATGTTACGTCTGCTCTGTCAATGGTCTACCTCCACCAGTGATGCTCTCAAAAGTTTTATCTTTGAAAACTCAGATTATCAAGATGCTGGTGGAGAGAAAACCACTCTGTATGTCCCTAGATCGATATTAAAAGGGTTTAAAAATGCAGAAGATGCTTTATTAGAAGCAGAGGCAAAGATCAATAAAAAGATAGTCAATGCAGTGAAGAGTAAAGAGAAAGATAGAATTAACGAGGAAGTTAAGGAAGAGAATACAAATGGCGACGAAATCAAAGTCAAAGACAAAGTTGGAGTCTTGCTCCATTTTAAAAAGGGTTTCAGGGATCAAGAAGTTATTTCCAAATCCAAATCTAAAAAAGAGAAGTTGAAAAACCCCAAGTCTAACGGTAATAAACATGGAGAATATGGTACTAAATCAATTGAAAAGGACTCTGTCCCAGTGGATAATAAAGCCATTCTTGCAGAATTGGCAATTCAGGACTCTGATTTAGGGAGGTATATAGACCCTACCTCTAATCCACTTAATCATCCCATGCGCTGGAGATTAGATGAATTGTTCGTTGGTGATGGGGGGCTTCATATTGGAAGATTTTATCTCTGTAGAATGGCGAATGGGGCACCAGGTGGTCTTGATAGTGTGAAAAAGATGAAAAGTGCATTTGCTAGCTCTCGAGACTTCAGGGATTCTCCATCTAGTTTCAAATTATACGTGGAAGATGTGCATCAAATTTTACTGAAGGATTTCATGAAGTTTGGAGTTGAGTTTGATGAAAAGGGACGAGAAGTTCAAAACCCTCAAATTGAAGAGGAATGGGGGAGTACATGGTACGAAGTTGCCTCAAATGCTCAAGAGATGAGACAGTTTGTTGAGCATTTGAATCTCGAATTGAAATCTTTCACCTCCGGTGCTAGTAAACAAGCAATAGTTCTCCGAGATTATCTTGCAGAGATTTTGCCGTTGTTGGAACTGCAAGAGACAATAGAATTGTATGATAAAACAGAAAGAAGTGGCAGGAAACGGGAAATTGATTATAGTGAAGCCGGGCAGTCTAAAATGAGACGAATTGATGATTCACCAATTGATTATTTTGAGGACGACGAAGATGAAATAGTTGCTGTTGTTGAAAACGACGACGATGATGATGATGACTATAGAGAGTAGGATTATAGTACAATTCATAGATCCCCAATGAAGAGGAAGCATCCAAATTGCTGCAAAAAAGGAATAGAGATAATTGACGTGTATGTCAAACTGTTGAAACCATCTACTAATAGTAACACTCAATTACTGATTGCTTTCGAAACCCCCATCAGAGCTACATCAAAATTTAAGATAACCAAATAATATACATACTTTACATCTAGATTTTTCCAGAACCCAACAAAACATTAATAATGTCTTTAAGAGATTCTTCATTCTCCACGAAATATTCGCTTCTACGAACAGATTCTTCATCATAACCTTCATCGCTCTTTAATACTCTCAAAGTGTTCAGCAGGCTTTCCAACCATTCTTTCAAAAAGTTGACCGGATCTTCACTAAATTCACGATAGAATTGCTCTCTTGCCAGGGAGTTTTTCAAGGCAACAATCCCTAACGAGATCTTGTTATTGAGTTGAAGTAACGAGGAGTCAGTTTGAGTCAATTTTTCATAAATCAGTTTAGTTGATTGAATGGATTCTTCTTGAACTTTCAGTAAGGTTGGTGGTAATTCCACTGGAATATCGATCACCAAATCTCCTAAGGTAGTAGATCTGCTGGTGTCTATTTCATACGACAATCTGATGGGTTCTCTGGGTTGAAAGTGAGGTTGAACTAGTTTGTAGAGCTCAGAGAACTTGAAAGAGCCCACATTTAAGAGCTTCAGAAGCACTTCATCACATTGTACCACTGAAAAGTCACCTCCTTCATCGATGAGATTACCGCTAGAGCCAGCGACCGTCACAGCGGGAACAGTTTGGAAAGAATTGCCTTTCTTCAACAAGCCCTTATGTAAAACGTATTGCCAGACGGCAAATAACAATTCCTGTTGTGTCGACTCTTCACGACCATAGAATTGGGCCATTGAAGGACTAAGTTTCAATTGTGACCATACAGATTTTGGAAGAATGGCGATATTAGCGGTGAGCTTATGGATTCCATTTCTTTTGATGTCAACCCCATCAAACTCGTTAATGGTGGTACTACCAGAGGGTGGTTTATTTGGGTCTTGTTGTTGCTCAAGGGTAGGATTACGCCATTCGATCACATTATTCGTTGCTTCTTTAAGGTTTGGATAGTCTTCATTAGGCACCAAATCGACAGAAATAGCGGCAAGAAAGCTACTGAAGGGGTCATTAGTGGATTTGCCAGTCTTTGGTTCACCCAAGTATTTACCCTCCACCCGGAGTGTCCAAGTAGAATCCGAAGGGTCATTAATTGTCGTTGAAGGCACTGAATTTCCCAATTGTGCCAGAGCCAATTGCTTCTGCCATGGCTGATTGGCAGTAGTATTATAGACAAACACCCTTAAGGTTCCGTGTTTTTTATCGTACATGGAAGGATGGGCCGATTTGGCTTGGGATTTCTGAAACTCGAGGGTTTTCCGAGTGGTAAGAAGATCTAGTTTACGTTCAGCCTCCAAAAGTTTTTTGTAGAGATCGAGATTTGGGACTTTGGCGTATAATGATTGAGGGATTGCGATATCTGTGGGTGTATATGAGATCACAGGGGTAGATCCAGGTTGGGCCCATGGTTTGGCCCCAGGATTAGCGTGCTGGACAGGGTTAGCCATGATGTGTTTTGGAGTAAACGGTGGTAAAAACTGGAAATTAAGAAACAAACTAAGAATTTAATGAGAATTTAGTGAGAGACGATTTGGAGAGTTTTATTAGTGAAAGTAGTGAGAGATAGTGAGAGTAGTGAGAACTTAGAGAGAAATTACTGAGCAATTACTGAGATTAATGAGAATTTACTGAGAAATTACTAAGAACTCACTGAGATTAATTGTGTTGTACAGTTAAATATACAGATAATTGTATTGGAGTAGATACAAAGGCAAACTTATAGAGATTAACGTAGATATATAGATAGAGGTAAAAAATATAGCCAATCATTCGTTCCCGTTTAATTTACACTACAAAATCACCACCAGTATTTATTCGTAACAATGGAAGTAGCCTGGTTTAAGAAGTCCTCTGATGGTAGTGAACTGCTCTTGAACATCTCGCTAATTGAATAGCGGGAGATCTACAGTGTGCCATTTCGCGCATCAAGCCAAACCCCCCATTGATCAGAACAAAGCTAACCATATCTAAAACGGCTGGCCCAATCCCCTCTTAACATATACCCCGTGTTGAACTTGCATCTAGTAACACAGCATCTTCGGACCCCATTTTGTATATTCAGATCAGCCTTAGCCAATCCTCTGGTGTCATCAGATTCTCCAAACCTTTATGTCTGCGCCAGTGAAGCGAAGAGTGGTGGCCACCGTTGGCTCAGCCAAGACTGCTACGCTGCAAATGAAGCACGCCCAAAGTACCTATAAACGACGTAAGCGAGACCTATTACGTAGGGTCAATTATAGAAATAGTTTCAGTGTCGTCGTACTTCCGATATTGGCCATCGTATACTGGTATTGGTATTATCTATCTAGCCCATACCTTCAACCATCTCGGACGGTAATTAAAGCACTGATCATTTATTTTAATGTCACCCTTCTAGCATTCACGGCAGGCTATCATAAATATTATGCTCACAATACTTTCCAGACCTCTCTGAAATGGCTTCAGCTCTATTTTTTGCTCTTTGGTAGCTCCCTTGGTATGGGTTCCGCTCGTTGGTGGGCTGCTTTACACAGAGCCCATCATAGATTTACCGATGATACTGAAAAAGATCCATATCTGATTAAAAGAGGTTGGTTATGGACTCACTGGGGTTGGCTTGTTAAAAAACCGAAGGTGGTGACCTTCTACCAGCAATTCATTCAGCAAGAGTTCCCAACAAATAATGAAAAGGGTCAATATAACTCTACTAAAGATCGGGTTCAAATGTTTGATAATGATAACGATGAAAACAAACGTAACACTACAATTCAAGATCAATTTCCCCATCATCAAGACGATATCGTCAATGAAATATCTTCACTCCCTGGTTCTTCGGATCTCGACCTTATCAGCTCCGCTAAAGCTCAAATAGCCTCCTCCCCTTCTGATCGATCACCAGGTCTTTTATTATGGCAGGAAAAGTGGTATTTTGTATGCTTTATTGCCACCACCTTTGTCCTCCCAGCTTCATTAGCAGTAATCACTCATGAACCTGTGGCCCATTGCATCTTATTCATCGGAATTTTTAGAATGATCTGTGCTCAGCAATGTATGCTTCTAGCAGAGTCTATATGTCATAAGGGCCATATTCTGGCTTTCCCTACTCAGCCATTCACCGATTCCAACTCCTCTTGCAACTGCCATAACCCTTTGGTTATTCTATTGACTTATGGCCAGTCAGCACAGAACTATCATCATGAATTTCCACATGATTATCGGGCCTCTAACTCGTGGGTTCTGTTTGATCCCACTAAATGGTTTATATGGACATTGCATGCAATTGGGATTGTTTCTGACTTATGTAGAACCCCAGAGGAGCTCATAGCTCAGTTGAAAGTACAACATCAACAGGTACTACTCAACCGGGCAAAATCCCAATTAAATTGGGGAACTCCCATTGCAAAATTGCCAGTTCTTTCGGCTAAGGAGTTTAAACGGATTATTGAAACCTCCAAACATTCGGACCGTTGTTACGTGGTAATTCAAAACATTATCCACGATATAACTCCCTTCATGGAGCAGCATCCAGGTGGTATTCAAGTGTTGAAGGCTTCACATGGGAAGGACGCTACTACGGCCTTCTTTGGTGGAGTTTACAACCATCTGACGGCTGCTAACAATCTTCTTGCTACAATGAGGATAGGGGTATTGGGGAATCCCGAAGATCTGTGGAGACGAGCAATGAAGGAGGAACCCCAGGAAGACTTTGATAGCAGGAAGCTGTACAAGACAGCAGAAGCGGCATGAAGAGAAGAAGAGTGGAAAGAAGAGATAGGAAGAAAGTGGAATAAGGAACACAATCATATCGAGTTATCGCTTTAATCAAATCTTAGAAATTGTATGCTCGGAAATCATGTACTCGGGAATTTATCAACTATTCAGTATCATCAATTGAACCAATTCAATCAATACTCGATGTAGTGCTAGCAATGGGACCATTGATATCTATATAAACATACAAATGTAGAATTCTGGCATCTCTAATTAGTTAAATAGCTGGATATAAACTTTGATGAAGAATTGTTCCGTTTCCATTGTAGAAATATCTGACTACTTCTTTAAACATTCTGTAACATTCCTAATTATTGATTTAGATTCGACTAACCACTGTCTTCTGTATTCACAACTAAAAATATCATTGACGAAAGTAAGTCAGTTTCTCCGAAAATGCTTTGGACTTCTCTTAAACTAGACCTCCATACCTTTCATCAACATAACTTTACACCACCTGATCCATTAACTATCAAATTCAAGACCGTACAATTTCCTTCCCAAATTTCCTACGCTGAATTCTGCGCATTTTTATTCAATAATCACCATCATGAGCTACTTCAGCGCTAGAGATTATCGTGGAGCTACAGTGGAAGACCTTGATATCAGACCAGCTATTCTGATAAACCCGTCTACAGACCTAGCTGAAGCACTCGAGATCGCTTTTGAAAATGAATTCACAAATTTACCGGTCATAGATGAGGATCATAAAAAGCTCTTGGGAATTCTTAATATCGATGCTGTCGAAAGAAAGGACAACGATTTCTTGAAACCAGTGGTGAAAAACTACATGTTATGGTTCAGTCAGCGGGCTAGAGCCAAGTATGATTCTGAGCATGCTCAAGATTCAACCAAGGCCTCAAGAAAGACCCCATTATCTACCACCATCAAGACTCCAACTCAAGGTCGTATTTACACAGTATTAACTCCATTTAGTCCATTGGAAGAGCTTGCTAAGTTTTTTAATTCGGGCAACCAGTTTGCTATCATCACTAATCCTAAGGGAACTTTTGTATACGGAGTTGCTACACCAGATGACTTGACTAAGTTCGAGAATTCTAGACCGAAACTCTAAGTATATACCTATATATATATATGAATAATTATCAATAATAATCAATGGTCATCAAATGATATGTAACGAAATTATCATATTAGCTATTTTGGAAGTGATGAAAGAGAGATACCATAAACTAGAATTTAAACCACTGGTGTAAATGAGTACAAAAAAACAGATTCATGGAAGAAGAAGCTTCCATCTCTTGGTGTACATACTCCCGTATCCATATCAAGTGTTACTTACTTGAAGTCAAACTAATCTATCTCTATCTCTAACCCTTTCTTCTATCATCTTTCTACTTCTTCTCCACTCTTTTTTGATCTCTCATCTTAAAAGTCTCATCGCATTTTCATTTTCATCTCCACTATGAGCAGTGATCCAGTAGATACCCTCTTGGAGTCATTCAAAGAGGCCCTTGACTTCTTGTCAGTCAGTGTGGGCACAAATAATGCTCTGAAGGATGTCTCGGACCTCAAATCTCCACTTGAAGAACTCGACAAGCTTGTCAAACTCATCAAAGCCCACACCACCAAAGTTGGAATCATATTTAATCCGCAAATGATCAATAAGGACCGATCTGCTTCCGCCAATACACTCAAGCTGCTTGTAGAACTGACTGCTGTACTTGGTACCGTCATTTCTTTGCTTGATCCAGCCATAATCTCCAAGATTTTCCACGATGAAGTGGTGGATTCGAGTCGTCAATTATTATCTTCATTGCAACAACTTACTGAACAATTAATATTGCAACAAAATGACTCCAAAGAAGACAAAACAGCAGGAAAAAGAGATGAAAACAAAGACAAACCCACCCTTAAACAGAACCCCAGTTCAGAGATGACCGATGGAAGATTGGTCGGTGTTGGTGTAGTATGGACAAACTGTGACAGACTCTCGGAGCTCCTTAAGAAAGGAAGATTGGGATTGCTTACGCTCAAGATCAAAAGAGGAATAGAGTTTCTCGATGATGGCATTGAAGAATTCGAAGAGTGGGCTGAAAATCCGCTGGAAATAGGTATGGACTGGGACGATGATGGATTTAGTGATGAAGATGAAGATGAAGATAAAGATGAAACTACAGATCACAACGAAACTATCAATGATGAAAGCATCGCCAAAGATTTGACCCAAGTGAAAGAATTTGCCACTCTCTGGTTGCAGAAAATCAAATTGATCAAGCTTTTGCTCCTGCTGGTATCAAAGTCACTTCCTCTGGTACCCTCAGGAGAAGCCATCAATAAAATCTACGATGGGCAGAAGAATATTATCAAGAACGTGGATTTACTCATTCTGACACTTATGCTCGAGGTTGCTGTGACAGATGAAGTCAAAGAATTTGCCAAGGAGGTCGTCAAAAGTAGTGCAGGCTTGGTGAAAGAGGTGAGAAGGGTAAATAAACAGAACGAGAATAAGGTTAAATGGTGCAATGCTTGGGAAGTGAAGTTTCAGGAGAGTTTATAGAGAAAGAAGGACGTAATAGTATAATTAGAGATAAAGAGATGTAATCAGTTGGTTGTATGAAAATGTGTATCTCATGCAAATTACATACTTCATATCGTAAATACTAAATTATATATGTATCTGCATCTGTGCATCTTAAAGCTTAAGTCCCAAGTATTTAGCATGGAACTTTGCATGTTCTTCTACAAAAGATGAAATAAAGAAGTACAGATGATCATAGCCATCGACAATTCTCAAATCTACCTTGTAACCAGCCTCCTTAGCAGCAGCAGCAAAGTTTTCTGGTTGCAATTGGTGGTCCGTGGAGTAAAAAGAGTCTGCAGCTCCTTGATGGATCAATATTTCTGGGATTTCTCCCTTGTAATCCTTGATTAAATGAGTAGGATCATAGGCCAACCATTTGGTCTTATCAGAACCCAAGTAATTGCCAAAACATTTTTCACCCCAGGCACAGTTCAGAGGGTTAGAAATGGGGGCAAATGCCAGGACTGATTTGTATTGACCTGGGTTCTTCAAAAACCCAGTGAGAGCTCCGTATCCACCCATAGAATGACCTACAATAGAGACATTCTTGAGGTCAATTTGCAGAGAATAGTGCTCTCCAAGCTTGGATAAAAGCTCCTTGTGAATATAACTATACATATTATAATTGGTACTCCATGGAGCTTCAGTAGCATCAACGTAGAAACCAGCTCCAGTACCAAAATCCCAACTGTCATCTTCACCGGCAATGTTGGCACCTCTAGGGGAAGTGTCAGGGAAGATCAAGGCAAATCCATATTTGGAAGCAAAGTATTGGAAAAATGACTTTTCAGTGGCATTATTTGGGTCACATGTAAGTCCAGAAAGGTATAAAATGGCAGGAACTTTAGCAGTTGTCAGAGCAGGAGGGAGGAAAACATTGACTTTCATGGGGGTTTTGGTCAATTCTGAATCATGCACAAGTTTCTGTAACTTGCCACCAAACTGAATGATTTCTTTTTCAACTGTGAAAGTCATTTTATAGTTAATAGGATCGTTTTGGGATGTAAGTGGGTACCAGAAGAAATGTCGATCTCAGGTCTCTTTTATCATTTGCGATCTGGGAAAAAAATACCGCATTTGGAAGTAGTATCCGGCGGTTATTACTGATTTTGATTAGAAACCTGAATCCATTAAGCCCAGTCTGAAACGAGTAACGAGTAAGAAATGTTAGAGTTGGGGTATATTTATGAAGATTATTAGAAGTGATATAAAGAAGGAGGCGAGGGATGTAGAAAGAGATCATTAAGAAATGATGAAGAGATAGAGGAGAGGAGGAGCTATGAAAGAGGGAAAAAGAGATAAAAAAGGGAAAAAGAGATAAAAGAGGTAAAGTTCTATGGACAGATGAAGACAGCTCAAAATCCATACAGTGTAGAATGCAAGTGTTACGAATGTGATATCCTCCATAGATTTCTTTTCAACATTGGATTTTTTCACTCGTATTTTGTTCAATACTTTTACTTTTATGTCAAGCGTGTCCACCTCTGCTCTCTCTCTATCTCTCTCTCTCTCTATCTCTCTCTCTATCTCTCTCTCCCTCTCTCTCTCTCTCTCTCTCTCGCTCGCTCTCTATTATTAACGCTTCAGAATAGTTGCCGACCTCAGACGGCAGATAATTTTCATGTTTCAGGTCAAACGCAAAGGGCTGCACTCGCCATCGGCGGCAGTTTTACACGCGGTGCTATAAGCAACCTCCTAAAACTTTTTGTAGCTGTCGGTTATTTGAATCTTGATGTAACTGAGATGCCCTCCAATATCTAATTTTGGAAGCTCGGGCCATTTTAACATGTTCAGGCACGGTGTACCCGCTTTTGTCCCCATTTCCAAATACTTGGCAGAGCGGTTTTAACGCCGATCTTCAGCGGGGCATGGTTGTTAATCCGCCCAAAGCGGTGCTTTCAAGATGACAAAAAACTTTCGTAAGCTTAAGTAATCAATCGCAAGTGGGACCGACCGGAACAACCCTGCATGACGGATCGGCCTCGGATAATTCAACGTCAAGAATGGTAGCACACATAGGTCCCTAAAAGTCTACTGTAGACTTGCAACTCTACTGAGGTACCCAGTAATAACCTCTAGGTCGGCCTTAAACTAGCGTGAATCTCCAGGGACCACTAATTTTTTAGCGCATACTAAAAATAAACTCTTCATAGCTCTCATGCATGTTTTGTTCCGATGAAGATGCCCCTCGAGCTAAAAAAAACTACAACGGGCCCAGGAATACAATTAGAAGCAGCTATTGACCAGTGACATAAATGTATGCGAGCTTGTGGTTGTACCAGTAGTATTAGTAGTAGCAGCAGCAAGCCACCGGCATTTAAGCCCCATCGGAGCCACATCCTCTTCGCTTCCTATGTGGTTCGGTGCATTCTTCCTCGCACGAATTGGGCAAATATCAGATTTAATATTTTTCATGCGTCGTAAGTAAATATAAGCCCCATTTTTCACTGGGCTGACGGGTCTAACGGTTAAAGTATTTAAACTTGCTTTCCGCCGTATTTGATCTTTTCGATAATTAATCAACCTATGCAACTTTTAGCTGTAGTAGCTGCTTTACTTGCGGTTTCTGATGCTTGGTCTCCTACTGGAGGTTATGCCCCCGGTGAAATCGAATGTCCTAGTGACAGAAAACTCACCAGAAATGCTGATGGTCTTAGTGATGAAGAATCAAAATGGTTAGAAGGAAGACATCCTGTTGCTCAGCAAAACCTTATTCTGTTCTTAGAAAATGCCAACATGACCGATTTCGATGCCAAATCTTTCGTCGAAGGTGCTTCAAAAAATATTACTATTGGTATTGCCTTCTCTGGTGGTGGTTATAGAGCCATGTTGGCTGGAGCAGGTCAATTGTCAGCCTTAGACTCCAGAACTGACAATTCCACCCATAGTGGATTGGGAGGTTTATTACAAGCCTCAACCTATCTCGTGGGTCTCTCCGGTGGTAACTGGCTCGTAGGTACCATTGCCATGAACAACTTTACTTCGGTGCAGAAAATTTTGAAGGACGGTGTAATCTGGAATCTCAAACATCTGATCATTGATTACGGTGGAATTCACCTTTTGAAGACTTACGACTACTACTCAAGTATTTCTGATGCCTTGACGGCAAAGGAAGATGCCGGTTACGATCTCTCATTGACTGATACTTGGGGTCGTATGCTTTCATATCAATTTCTTTCCAACTTGACTGATGCTGGTGCTGGCTTAACTTGGTCCACTTTACAAGACATGGACCCATTCACTTCGCACCAAATGCCCTTCCCAATTGTAGTTGCCGATGGTAGAACGCCTGGCTCCCAAATTTTAAACGGTAACTCCAGTGTCTTCGAGTTCAATGCCTTCGAAATGGGATCCTGGGATCCTTCTTTAAACCAATTCACCAAGGTCAAATATTTGGGTACTAATACCACTGATGGTGAACATAATGGTACTTGTGTAGGAGGATTTGATAATGCCGGTTATGTCATGGGTACATCCTCTTCTCTTTTCAATCAATTCGTTCTTCAAATAAACACCACCTCCATTCCTTCGATTCTTAAAAGTTTGATCACTCATTTCTTGGATGAGGTCTCCGATGATAACAATGATATCGCAAGTTACACGCCAAATCCATTCTACGGTGTTGACGAGGGAACCCTGTTACTGATCGCCAAAAATGAAACTTTATTCTTGGTAGATGGTGGTGAAGATGGACAAAACATTCCATTGCAACCATTGATTCAGCCAGAAAGAAAAGTCGATGTCATTTTCGCCTACGATAACTCGGCAGACACCGATCAAAACTGGCCAAACGGTACCTCTATGGTGGCCACTTATGAAAGACAGTTCTTGACTCAAGGTAATGGAACTGCCTTTCCATACGTCCCAGATATGGCTACTTTCAGAAACTTGAACATGACCGCTAAACCTGCTTTCTTTGGTTGTGATGCTAGAAATTTGACCTCTTTGCTTCACACTGCCGATCTGGTCGGTAATGGTACTTTTGCCAATGGAACCGGTATTGATACCAATATCCCGTTGGTGGTGTACACTGCAAACAGACCTTTCACTTTCTGGTCCAATACCTCTACTTTCAAGTTGTCCTACGAAGATTGGGAGAAATATGGTATGATTAAGAATGGATACGAAACCGCTTCCAGATTAAACCAGACCCTCGATACAGAATGGGCTGCGTGTGTTGGTTGTGCTATTATCAGAAGAGAACAAGAAAGACAAGGTGTCGAACAGTCTGACCAATGTAAGCAATGTTTCCTGAGATACTGTTGGAATGGTGACTTAGATACCGGTTCCGCAGAAATGAATTTTACCCTGACTGGTACCACTGATGGCCCTGAAGACGATGGAAACCGAACAGTGTCCGCCGGTAATTCTGTCGTCTTATCAAGCGGCTCTGCTCCTTTCATCAAGGCCATGTTCTATGCTCTTTTGACCATGGTTGTGTTTGGCTACAGCATTTAATAGATATATATACACTTATGAGTCATTCATTCTGTAAAGTAGTTGTAAAATGTACCTACGATTGAGTTAAAGATTTTGTTGTACATCTTATTGATAATAAATTACTATGTCTCTGATGCAACTGGTGAAATTTTGTTATGAGTTGACCATTCTGCCGAGCAGCACGGAAGCTAGTCTCATGCATAGTTCAGGCAAAGCCACAGTTACGGCGTTGTGTTGAAACGGTCGAGCTTATCAGTATAAAACAATAGGTGATGGCTCTTTAATCGTCAAATCTATATTGAGCCAAACTTCGATGACAAAGACTGCCATTACCAAATACGATGTTGGACTTTTTGAGCCAGTCCGACAATTAGATGAGCCTTTAGATCTCACCAGAGTAATCAGATCATCTCCATATTATGAAAAAGATCACCTTTTAGAAGTACAAAAATTGGAACCTCGATATGGTGCTATCTCTCTTGCATTACAGTCTTTCCAGCCAAACCACGGGAAAACCGACTATGCATTTACAGATTACCTCGAAGCTTTTAATATTCATCAAATTGTGAGTCAGTACCGGAAATACGTCAAAATTTTGGAGATATCAGATCCAAATATAGAGTTATACGTCATCGCCTTTCGTTCTATTCTCCACGAAGAAGTGCAACAAAGCGAAGACAAGAGATCACAGTTAGCAGTAATTGATAAGGACTCTCATAGGGAAGCGAATTTGTCTGGAGGGTTACTCAAATATTGGTATGGGACCCCGGATGATGTCCATGCTCAAAATTTGGCGACATGCTGGTGGGTTAATCAAATAGACGCAAAGCGTGGTGGTGGTGGTGCCGCCCATAGAGAAGGCATGAGAAGAGTGAAAGGATGGTACAAGAAATGGGAAGTTGAAGAGTATAGTTTGCAGATAACCGAGGACAATTTTACATTAACTAATTTGAGAGAGCATTTGAATATATGATTGAAACGCTGACGAGACCTCTTTCACATATGTAGACCAGACAGCTCAAAATGCAACACAAGAACTCGTGAAGTAAAAAGTTTGCGTAATCTTTCATCACAGTTTCGATTTTTCAACGGTGCGCCTCAGTCGGACATAAAAAATAGCACTTTTTTGCCGCTCAATGCAGCATCCCATGCGCGTAGATATGCAAGGAAGAGGAGGGGAGGTCAAAAAAGCCCCCTAGCATTAAAGCTTGTGTCGTTTCAAGAATCATGGCGTTATTCTAGGTCGATTCCACTCTGCAAGATCTAGAAACGTGAAGTGAAACACCGTTATTGCGCCATATACACCACAGTTTGCCAGCTTTAAAATTATTAGTCCTGCGGCTAACTAACGATGTTGTAGATAAAGCTCTCCGCATCTGTCAAACAAGATTAAATTTTGAAATAACTTTATAGCAATCTACAAGTAATCGAACAAATTAAGTCAAATGTCGACTGATTCGATTGCAAAGTCCCCAGCTGCGGTGGCTAGTATCACTGAATACAGTGAAAGCGAACTGACCCTTTTCGAAGAACTGGATTTCTCACCAGTTTACCTTGCTAAGCTGAAAATTATCAGCCACGCCATCGATGAAATAGGATGGGGTAAATATCAATTTGGTTTATTTTGGGTGGCTGGTTTTGGCTGGTTTGCCGATAACGCCTGGCCAGTGGCAACCTCTTTGATCATCCTGAGATTAGTTGAAGTTGATGGTGCTCATGCTCCTAAAGGTAGAGCCCCATATATTACCCTTGCTCAAAATTTAGGCTTATTCGCAGGTGCCAGTTTTTGGTCATTGCTGTCGGACATTATTGGCAGAAGATGGGCCTTTGTACTCACATTTTTGATCACTGGTATATTCGCCACCGTTTCTGGTTCCTCGCCCAATTTCGCATCCGTTGGAGTGTTTGCAGCACTCTGGAGTTTTGGTGTAGGAGGCAATCTTCCCGTTGATTCGGCAATCTTTTTAGAAGCGCTTCCATCAAATAAGCAGTGGCTTCTTACGGTCATGTCCGTCTGGTGGGCAATTGGCCAAGTAGTTACCAATTTAATCTCTTGTGGTTTAATTCCAAATTATTCTTGTCCTGATACTGCTGAAACCTGTTTGAAGAAAGACAACTGGGGTTGGAGATACTTCCTCTTTACCCTTGGGGGTTTAACCTTGGTGATGTTTGCTTTCCGTTACTTGTTCCATGTTTTCGAGTCACCAAAATACTATTTGGCCAGAGGTGAAGATGAAAAGGCAGTTGAAATTATTCATAAAATTGCCAAAATCAATGGTAAGACAATCAATTTATCAATTGAAGATTTACGTGCCATTGGTGAAGAGGAACCAAAACAGGAAAATGCAGGTGGTAATGAGTTGGTCAGTGCAAGGCTCAAGAGATATAATTTGAGTCATATTCGTGAATGTTTCGGTTCTAGAAAATTGGCTCTTTCTTCAGGTTTAGTGATTTTTGCTTGGGGTATTATTGGATTGGCATTTCCATTATATAATGCCTTTTTGCCTACCTATTTAGAGAATCACGGTTACAAAGGTGGTAAGACATCGGTTTATATTACTTACAGAAACTCCTTGATTATTTCCGTTTTGGGAGTTCCGGGCTCTCTAGTTGCAGGTCTCTTGGTTGAACTCAGAATTGGAAGAAAGGGTGTTTTAATTGGTTCTCTCTTGTTGACAGGTGTTTTCCTCTTTTGTTCTACTACCGCCACTACCCCCAACGCTTACTTGGCTTGGAACTGTCTTTTCTCTTTCTTCTCAAACATTATGTATGGAGTTCTTTACGCCTATACTCCAGAAGTGTTCCCGGCTAGAGTCAGAGGAACTGCTGTTGGGCTTGCGGCCTCATTCAACCGTATTTTTGGTATCTTTGCACCCATCATTGGAATGTTTGCGGATTTGACTTCCTCAGCTCCTATTTACGTGAGTGGTGCTCTTTTCTTAGCTTCTGGTATCTTGGTGATATTTTTCCCATACGAACCGAGAGGAAAGTCTAGTTTGTGAGTTTAATGGAACTGCCTACAGCTTTCATTCAACAGTCTACACAGTACATTTTAATTTAATAAGCTTCTTTTAATTATTCTTTTGCAAGTAATGTAGTGTCGAGCCTTTGCTTATGACCTAACCATAATGCATGCTTTGTATGGTCGGCGAGAGCACCCTGATCGGACCTAGGGTGTATTAAAACTGATAATTTCCCGTGATTCAATTGATAAAATGAGACGATCTTTGCAAATAATTCTGGCTTCTTGAAGTCGATCTCCCACATATTGATAGGATGTGGACCGATTGGCTTATCCCAAAACTTAAAAATTCGAACATCACCAGCTTCGATTTCTTGAGCGAACTCTCTCTCTACTTTCTGTCTCAACTCCCATGCATATTTCCTTTCCTCTTCACTGTTGTTATTCCAATAGGTATGTACGTCATATGAGACTATGCTTCCGAAAAATGACATTTCTTTTATGTTCTGCTCGGCCTCAGGAAATAACCGTCTGTATATATACCCAATCTGTCTCCCCACAATTTGTCATCTTAGTAATTTAATATAAGTGAAGCAGTGGTGTGGAAAAATTGCGTCAATTTTTGTTTTTCCGAAAAATGCCCTATTAATAATAGAACAAAAAAATGCAACACATCACTTATGGCTGCAACTGCAATCATCAACAATTGATTTGAACACCACAAATCAACCAGTTAATACTTTTAGCTACAGCTTTAAAAATTGTCTGGTATACATTGTAACAATAAGTTGTAAGTTTGGCATATCTATTATATAATGCTGGACGTGGTAGAATTAGAGTAAGGAGAAGTGGAATTAGAAAGAAGTGTAGAGGAGTATGGAATGTTATCGGCATTTGAAACACCACCGTCATCGGTGAAAGTGAAGTCTCTAGCAACAGGGTCAAGCAGTCCGTCCCAGCAATACTTCTGGAAGCATTGCTTACACTGGTCTGACTGTTCAGTGCCAGAACGCTCTTGCTCTCTTCTGATAATAGCACATCCGACACATGCGGCCCATTCTGAATCATATTGATGGCTATTTCTACTGGTAACTTCAAATCCGTTTTGGACCATTGATTTTTTTTCACTGTCAGAGTATGCTAATTTAAGTGTGCTCTTGTTTGAAGAATAAGACACTGGTCTGTTTGCAATGTAAACAACAAGTGGAATGTCATAAACAGCATCTGGATCTTGAACCAATCCAGTCATATTTTTAGCAGAACAACCAAAGAAGGCTGGTCTCTGAGTCAAATTCAAGTTTCTGAATGAATTGACATCTGGGACGTATGGGAAAGCAGTGGCATTACCTTGAGGCAAAAACTGTCTTTCGTAAGTGGCTACCAAGGATTCTCCATTTGGCCAGTTGTCGCCAGTGTTGGCTGAGTTGTCGAAAGCAAATAATACGTCAACTTGACGTTCTGGAATAGTCATAGGAGCAAATGGAATATTCTGATTAGCTTCGCCACCATCAACAAGATAGAGGCCCTCGTCATTTGTAATGGCTGCGACATTACCGATGTCTGATTTGTAAAATGGATTTGGGTTGTAGACAGCAGTATCTTGATGCAAATCGGTTGCACCAATGCTGAAATCATTGATAAGCGTGGCAAGAGCACCTGTTATTTGAGTCTTACTGACATCAAGGACGAGATAATTGAACAATGAGGACGATGTTCCAAACATGTATCCAGTATTATCGAACCCATTATAACATTTACCAGTTGGTTTACCGTCAACCAACTTAGTACCCAACCATCTGGTCTTAGTGAATTCGAAGACAGATGGATCCCAACTACCAAACTCAAATGGCGACATTTCGTAAACTGTTTGAGTCAAATCAACTGTGATAGTTCCAGGAGTTCTGGATGCGGCCGCCATCATTGGTAATGGCATTTGGAAATTCTTGAAAGTATCCGTGTCTTGAACACTAGAGAACGTGAAGCCAGCTCCGTGCCAAGGCAAGTCAAAAATTTGGTAAGATAACATTCTTGACCAACAATCAGTCAAGGAAATATCGAAGCCAGCTCCTTTCTTATCATCGATGTCGTCTGAAATACTTAAAAGATAATCAAGACGTTGAAAGATATTAATACCGCCATAATTCAAAATGTCATATTTCAAGTTCCAAATTTTGTTATTGTTCATAATTGAGTCTATCGAACTGAAATTTGTACCGGCTAAAGTACCCATAAGCCATGAACCTCCAGAGGTTCCAGCAATATAAGTAGACGATTGCAATATGCCTCCCAACCCTGAATCTAATGCACCAGGGTATCTGTCATCAAGAGCGGCCAATTGACCAGCACCAGAAAGCATTGCTCTGTAACCACCTCCAGAGAAGGCCAACCCGATAGTGATATCTTTAGAAGCACTGTTAAGGAAAGAATCGGCATCAAAATCGGTCATGTTAGCATTTTTGAGAAAAGCAGCAAGATTTTGCTTTGTCACAGCTTTTCTTCCATTTAACCATGCTGTTTCTTCAGCACCCAAGCCTCGAGCAGCTCTATTAAAATTTTGATCGGCTGGGCAGGTCACCGAGTATGGAGCGTAAGGGCTTTTACGAAAAATGTTCCAACCATAGGCAGCTTGCAAGAAGCAGAGCACCAAGATAAGAATTTTTTGCATTGGGGAATTATCGAAAATAAAAATAATTCTTAGCGAGGTTGCAAATTGATGGAACTATTGATAAAATCTTATTAAGAAACGAATGTACGCAGTTGAGGATGGTTTTGATCAGTTGGCTTCGTGTGGGAATGGCCTACATTTTATATTGGAACTCTGGTTTGGCAGAATAGTGGCATCGACAACGTGTATCGAAACAGAATTGACTGACGCACGATTCTGCAACCTTAACGCTGCTTTTCTACCGATGATCTGCGTAAATTTGAATAGAGCAGCACAGGAAAGCATCAATAAGCGGCATTAGCGAACAATAAGAACGATACATGTAGGAAGTCGCGATCATAGTACACGTGGAGTAATAAGCCAGGTTTATCTACGAATCCAAAGATGAAATACTGAAACCTTCAATTCGATGGTCTCAGTTAAGCTTTTGGCGACGCAGCGAATTCTATGATTACCGACAATTTGGGCGAAAATGAGGAGCTTCTGTGCATGAAGTTTTGAAAAACCCTTAAACAGGGCACCTATTAATCAGTTCCGTTTAGTATGGGGAAAAGCTGAATGTGAAAAAGAATATTAGTCTTCAGGTCCATGCAACAAAAATCGGTTTTCTGCAAAAAGACCGCTCAAGTTGACGTACAGCTCATGAGGTAGCTTCCAGTTGATCAGTAATTGATTGTGATGATTTAGTTATGGATGTAGTCGAACAATAACAATAGTTTTTAGATGCAGAAAAGTCTATTGTAAGACAATTCAACCCGTTTGGCAACAAGGTAATACTAGTAATCGACAGGACCATGGCATTGTTTTGTTCTTTCTTTTGGTTGGCAGAGGTCGGTTTCGGTAGGGAATAAGAAAGTTTGTTTGACATTTATTTTCATAGATTGGAGCAATTTTTTGACACTTGGGGGAAGAATAGCGGGGATCTCGAAAAAATTGTTTCAAACATTGGTACGGTTATTGATGTAAGTGTTTCAGGATTTGATCTATTTGATCATTTTGATCAGTTTCATCAACTTCGTTGCAAAGCCATTTTCTTTCAATGCATGTGTTGTGATGTTACCTTTTGCTTGAAGAATACAGGTGGATAAATTTTTGCTACACCCATTATAGTTACGCTACTGATAAGCTATAATATATCCCTGAACTGAACCTATACTGACGAACCAATCAATCGATCCAAAAATATCCACATTGGGGTCATGAAATGAAATTCTCACACATCTATAAATATATCGTCACAAAGAACTATTTAATAGTTGCCTACTAAACAAGAGATTCGTCACCCTGACAATCCAAAACAGCTCCTCAACTTTCCACATCATCGTGTTCTATTCATAGTGAAGGTGTTCCTGCAGTTTAGCAACCGATTGAAAATGATGTATGCAGTTTTGACAGGTTTCAAGAGAACAACCAAATTTGACCAAGCCTCCAAACAGTCTAGTTGCATCCTTCAACAGTTGTATCACCCTGTAACCCCCTCGAGCCTTCACATGCACTATGTCGACAAACGCTCCGCTGTATGGCACTAGGGGCCCCCGGCCGGCGCTCCAGCCCGTCAGTCATTTCGAACGTCTCACTCAACTCGGCAAAGACCTTGGCACCCGAGGTCAACATTGGTTCAAGGAACTTTCCCCGGTGAGGAAACTAGCCGTCATTATTACCGCATTGATCATACTAGCCATTGGCTTGTTTGTGGTTGTTTTCCATAAGTTCGTCATCGAAGTACTTGTTCATATCTCCAACAAATGGGAACACTTCAAATGGGGTAAGACCATCTTATTCATACTCATATTCTTTGTGGGATTCCCTCCATTATTGGGATTCTCTCCCCTTTCTTTACTTTGTGGTATGGTGTATGGGTTCCCTTACGGATGGCCTCTTTTGGCCGTTGCTTCTGTTCTGGGTCTGTTTGCTTCGTTTTTGGTGTTTAGATATTTACTTCATAACCAGGCTGAACGAATGGTACATTCCCACGAACAATTCCGAGCCTTTGCTGATGTTCTTAAGGAAGATTCGAGTCTCTTCATCTTAATCTTACTCAGATTATGTCCCTTGCCTTACTCTTTATCCAATGGTGCCTTGGCCGCCATTCCAGAGTTACCTGCTTGGCGATATTTGCTTGCATCAGTGATCACTTCTCCCAAAATGCTCATCCATGTGTTTGTGGGCCACAAGTTACGTGAGTTGGGACTGGGGAATAGATCAACTACTACCAAAATCGTCGATGCTGTGCTGATTCTTATTACTGGTATTGCATCAGCTGCTACAACATATCTCATTTATAGCAAAATGCAAGTGAAAATTGAGTATTACCATCAGCAAAGAGATGCTGGAGATTATGATGAGTTGATTTTCGGTCAATTGGACGACTCCTCTGCAAACGTTGAGCTCGATCTGACCGATTTTGATGCAGATAATTTCGTGATAGGAGATGAAGATGACCCTGAGCATTCTAATCATGGAGAACAAGAGGCTTACTCATTAGATTCTGATCCCGAGCTTCCTTCATTGAATCTGAAGCCAAAGAAGAACACTCGGGGCTTCCGTGATACTTGAGAGGTATATTTGTGGGGGTTAAGTTGTGGACATCATGGAGTTGACTATGGGGTATATTATTATGGACCTTTGAGATTAAGATAGTTTCAAATAAAGAGATTTAAAGTAGAGCATTGTAAATTGCAAACGAGCAAATCAAGAGATAAAGTCGATATATGAGAGGAGTAACTGCTGTGTTGGTCAATAAGATGGTCAATTGATGTATGCATTGTCTCTGATGAATCTCTCGATACATGTAGATTAATTGAAGTAATTCTTTCTATCCATTCCATTCATTTCGATATCTTTTTCCAATCTGTATTTCTACCTCCACCGCTTAAATAATGATTCATGCTATTAATGTACATCTATATACTTAGTCAAGAAAAAGCAACCGGGTACGTCTTTTTTCGATCCTATCAGCAGTATTCTTGCGTCTCAAGGTGTCTCTTTCACAGAATATCTTACCGTTTACCAAATAGTAATCCGATTGGATCTGTGTACGACATTCAGCACACCTCAAACAAGTCAAGTGCCACTTTTGTTGTAATTCATTCTCAATACATTCCCCTTCAACTCCATTACCACAACTTTCACAAACAGTGTTATTCAATTCGTGATAACAGTGATGACAATGAGGCTTATCATTGAGTTCATACACTTGGATGCCCTTCTTGAATTGCTTGCCACAATCGTTGGAACATTGGAAACATGATCGGTGCCATTGGCCTGAAAGATCTCCTGTCTTAGAAAAAATCGCTTTCTGCGATCCCTTAGCTAATGGCAGAATCTCTAATCCACACCCTCTACATGGGCCTTCTCCAGGTAAATGTATGGTTGGTCTTGGAGCTCTGATGGATCCTAAGTATTGGTTTCTTCCTACATCTGGATATGAATGAGATGCCGGTTGAGCAACAATTGGCTCAGTTTCAATTTCAGGGGTTTCAATTACGTCTCTAGCAGCATCTCTTCTTACATTTAATGGCTTCACTGGTGAATAGACAGAGGTGGCATCCTTTTCATCCTCCATTGGGAAGCTGGGAGCTGCCAAATCATCTTGGGTACGTTCGTGTTCATTCGTTATGTTGGCACTTTCAGAGAAGACACTGTCTGCAAACAGGTCATCTCTGGCGTCAGCAAGCTGAGACTTACCACCAGAGATTCCACCTACATCAGCATCAATTTTTCGAAGACTTCTATCTCTATCATTCTGCTCCACTTCTTTGGGTTCTTCTACAACTACAGTAGGACCTCTTTCTGGTGCAAAATCAGTCTCCTCTTCGATCTTGAAGGTGGGTACTGGAGGCATCAGGGGACGACCTGGTACTCGGGTAGGAATTTCTTGTTCTTCATCATTGTTAGAAAGCCTGGTAGCGTTTACGTCTTCTCTAGCCTCTTCTTGAGTACAACCAGTCTTTAAATTTTGCAATTGACGTTCCAATTCACGATCAATTTCCAGATCATTTTCATTGATGGATCCCTTCAGAAGAATCAGACTAACCATCAGAATTTGACTGTGTCTGAGGGCATCTTTGGTTCCAAGTTGAAGAAACTGTTCGTAATCGGAAGGTTTGGAGTCTACAACATTGTCACCAGTAGTAGTAGTAGTAGTAGCAGTGAATTGGGCTATTGGTTGATCCTGGGGAGTGCTTTTCGGAGTAAACTTCTTCAAGTCCTCTATGTCACGCTTGAAGTCGTCCATGGCCAGAGAAAGACGCTTTTTCCGGGTGAATGTGTCGTTAATATACTCTGATTGGGGTTGAGAGTTTTGATTATTGTTTTTGGTGGATTTTGCTGTATTTTGTCTATTAAGAGTGATCTCTTGTGTCTCTACACTGCCGATAGAGTTCTTGGAGTATGATGTGGCTGCACTGACGGAGTGCAGGTGCTTGGATTTGTATTTTCTTGCTGGCACGTATGGTTGTTTGCGTTCTGGATACGCAGTGGAGTGTTGGGATTCAGAATCATGATAATTGGAATGATTCTGCTGGGTTTGTTTATCATGTTCCTGATTGGTTCCCATGGTAGAGTTCCCCTCTGTTTTGATCGATAAGTTTTTATGGTTTCTACCCAGATAGCTCTGTTGAGAGAAGTTAATACTCCCCATCAGCGGGTTGGGGCGGTGGGAATTATATTGTAGTGAGGAGGTTCGAGAGGCGGCCCGTGGAGGTGGGTCATCATCATTATTATATTGGGATTCAGAGGAGGGGATATCAATGGTGGGTCTAGAAGGATTTCTGGTGGGGTAATCATTTAATTCATCCTGTTTACGGAACATGAACCCGGAAGATGTCGACAGTAATCCAGACCTATCGGAAAACACATTGGCGTCAGATTTACCAGAGAATAGACGATCTGAATGCTCTGAAAATCCACCGGAGCTCGAAGAACCTTGTGAATCATTACGGCCCAAATCTTGAGGCATCCCACGGCCAGAATTAGCAGCAGCAACAATTGTGGTTGTGGTGTCTTGATAAACATGGGTGTTGGCTGATTCTTGCAGGGTTGGAGAAATTTGGGCGTGATTGATGGATTCCTTTCTCATCTTATCAATGCGTTCTATCTCGTCTACTTTAGTTTCTGTGGATGAATGGGCATCATAAGGACGAGATTCATGTCGGTTCTCGTATCCGGTACTACCGTTCAGCAGCAGCCCCATCAGCAGCAGAGTCTTACGATGATTGCCAAAGGAGTAACGTTTTGCTGATTTGGCGGGGATTTCGTTGTCGTCGTGGTCATCAAGATGATTAGCTGATGCAAGATGAGGGGCAGATATGTATTCTTTATTGTAGGAGAAGGTATCAACTGGTGATTCGACTGGTCTGGAAGACCCGGAACGTAAACTGACTCCATCACCATTACCATTCAAGGATTGTTTACTTGGGCTAGTCAAGTTTACATCAAACCCAGCCCGTTCATAAACTCCTCGATATCGATGTTCTAGTTTAAATGGAGGGAATGGCAGGTCAAGGACCTTAGTAGGCTGCTCTGAGCGCATACTCTTGGGTAGAGACTCCAATCTGCTCATGGTTATAATGAGAAGGGAAGTATGAAGGAAAGGAAGAAGAAGGATGCTAAAAAATCTAGCCAATATTTTAGTAGGGGCATAAAGGAGGGAAAGAGGTGGGACCCAATTGGGACATATGCAAAAAAACAATTGAGAAAATTTAGACTGTTGAGACTATGAAAAATAAAATAAATTGATTATAACTATAAAATAAAGAGGTAAATTAAAAAATAACTGTACCGAAATAGCACAATTTGGCGACGAAAGAACGCGATTCGTGTTTTTGCAGGGGGGGAGGGCAGTAAACAAGAGGCATGGCACGGTATTGGAAGGTATGAGAGAGAGTATGACGAGACTAAAGCATAGAGTTGGAGGTTGGATGTTGTAGGTTAAAGATAGAGGTTGGAGGTTGGAGGTGAAGTTACAAGTGGGAGGTATGCAAGTGTGGCCAACTGATGTGTAAGTAGCAACCCCCATGGAATCAAGGCGGGAGTGCGCGGGACAAGTACGACAGTTGGATAGGCTACATAAAGCAAAGTAAAAGATGTTGGGACCCAGGTTGTTCTAATGTAGGCTAATGTAAGAAATGGAGGTGGAGGCCGTGGTGGATTTGCATTCCTTGGTCAAATCAAATAGGAAGTTAGTGCAGGAGTGATACTGAAGTAATGTTATATCTGTGAGGTCGAGCCATCAGAGGTCCTAGTTATGTCGCAAATGAAATGTAGACAATAGATGGAATGGATAGAGTAGACGAGGTAGACAAAGTAGACGACGGAATACTTAATACACTAGCTGTAATTTCCACAACCTTTACTATCTCTACAATTTCTAAAGTTTCTGCAATCTCTACAAATTCATTAAGAGTTAAAACAAATCAGTTGAAGTGGGCGGTTCTGCAACCTCTGTTTTGGATTCCCTTCTACACTTTAAGGGAGATATTGGCGCGGCGGGAATTAAGATTTCCTGATATATACACAATAGAGTTAACTAGAGACTGTAAACTACAGAGGAGAAACGTTTCATTACCGATTGAAATATCCATTATCATTCTTGTCATCCACCAATGTAGTTGTGAATACGAAGGTCATAACCAACATAATTGAACTATGCGAGAGAATGATCCTATCAACGAAATGAGCAGCCGTAAACTACGCACTATTTCTCGGTTAACTCATGCTAGATATTGTTAGCCATTCAAGGACAACGCTAGATCGACAGATGTCTGCATCGGCGCACGAGGAATCTGATTTCTACCATTTACGCTCGCAATCATCTGCCAGTGTTCATGCCTCATGGCTGCACTTTGACGTGATACACAGAGCTCATATTTTTTGAACTGTTAGACATCCCATTTGGCCCATTTAACGATGCACCCATGCATGAGAGCCTAGACGGGCAGCCAGAAAATGTCGCGAATGCAGATCGATCCGATTTGTTGGTAGACGCGGTAGTGATGGTTGGACCCTTTTTATCCGAGTTGTTACGGAGCTGCTGCTTTCTTTGTTTCTCTGGTGTAAATTCCAAGATCGTCATTACATACCCAAGATCGTGGTGTCAGCTTTTGCTCTTGTCGCTGCAGGCTGAAAATGCGTATCCTTGCATTAGGCGGCTTCTTAAGGCGGTTCTGGGCGCTAACATGACAGACTTTTTGGCCCTATGCGGACTGAGACCGGCCATAAATATAGTCCGCTGGGTGTTCCCATCGGAACCCTCTATAGAACCAGCCGGAAATCCCCGTGGATTCTTGTTGCTATTTTCCATCCCAAACTGCTCCGGCACGAAAGCGTCATCAGTTTGTTTGTTTTGGTTCGCTTATGCTGCTTTTGAGCCGACATGCGTCTGGCCCGCCGAGATGTTTATTGCTACTGCAATCTCACAGCCCCCAGCCAAGTTAACATTGTGGGCAATAATACCGTTAGGCTTGGTAAACCCGTGCATCAGATAAACCTTTTCTCTTGTGTAGCTCAGAATTCGTGATTCGTGCCCGTTTTGGTGCTGCACTATCAAAAGTATCATATTCTAAGCGAGTTGTTTGGGTGAGAGGCGCTGCGCCCGTTCTGTGTAATTGTGACCGCGTTGGTTACTGATGAAATACACTTGCGTATGTTTTGCCATTTGATTGTTGTTTGTATTTGCTGTTGTTGTTGATTTTACGTATGCTGATCCTGCTACAATGACATCATTCATTTCAGAGCCTGGATCTCATGCTGGTGTATTTGTTGAAATCGAGCTACCGTAACACTTTGGACACCAGTATCTAGAAAATGTAAATTTGTTGTAGTTTTATTACATGTTGGCTTTTATTGGGTTATTCGGTTCTTCACTATATGATAAGCTGCCAAATCCTTTTTTTGATGTGTTTCTATGTTTCAGTTGTAGTATTCTATTTAAAGTTTCATGGAATGTACATCTGGATTGGTGTAGCAGCTTTTCACTATTCCTCTCTATTTTTCGCCTACTCACGGTGAATTCTCACCTATATAGATATATCAAACTTAACTCTCACTATTTTTCATCAAGCTCTCGCTATTTTTAATAGTTTCTCAGCACCAATCACTAATTTTAAGTGATCTGTCGCTATTATTAATAATGATTCTCACCATTTAACACCATTTCTCACTATTTCTCGCTATTTCTCACATCACCACCATTTCTTCAGGTGCAGCCAACCATGGACTCGCTCTACACCGCTCTCTCTCTCGCATGTTTTGCTGGAAGACGGGTAGCGGTGGTCACATCCGACACCGCAGGAGTTGTATCTGCTCTCGAGACTCTTTTCGGAGTCAATGGGGTTGAGTCCACCATGGTAGATGTTCATGAACATCTCACTTCGACCCCACTGAAGACTATTTCCAGTTCAAGCTCCATAACCTTCTGGACCAATGTTGACCTATGTTCAGCAAAACAACAGCAAAATGTGGTAAAGACTCTTTCAGAACTCGATCACTACGATACTAATGAAAGTCGTACTGCTAGAGCTCAACAACAACGGAATTATAACCCATCTCTGCAATGGCAAGCCAAAGAAACATTCGAACCCACAATTGTGCTTGTAACTTCCCAGCCAGACCGGATAATCCAGTCTTTAAAGCTCAAATTTTGGTTTGCTCAGGTTTGTTGGAGCTTTGATACCTGGGATCCACCCCGTGATTGGTTAAAACGATTATACCTTGCCAAATTGGAGTACAGTAAAGTGTTTATGTCCCCAGAGGTCCAACAGTATATATATTCATTGATAGTACACTCCCGAAATCACCGATTATGTCTGGTTTCACCAATGCTGAGCCGGCTTCCAACACTGGCAATCGAAAGTATCGCAGATTTGGCAAAGGCTATAGTAGTATGGACCGCCGAAAGAGATATTGGAGCTAATACCAAGCCCCAACGATTATTTGTTACCCCGGATGTATGTAAAATTGCCATGCGTAAGATTGGATATTGGCTCATTAACTGGCGGGCCCAGGAAATGCAGCGGTTGCCCGGGGAACTGAAAGTACAGCATCAACAGAGGAATTCGACTCGTTACGATATGTTACTGGGGGATTGGTATGGGAGTGATTGGGATGTTGTACAGATGTATATCAATCTGTCGAAGGAGAAGGAGAGAGATGAATGGAATGTCATAGTGGAGGATACGATCGCCAATGTGCAGCCGCCGATGTAAGTAAGTAAGGATTAAGGATATGATGTAAAATAGACTGTAGAGATGGAAAGGAGAATAGCAGTATACATCCCTATATGTAGATGTAATATGTATATCTAGACTCGGTTCTATCTAAACTCGTATGTATCTGAATATTGGGTTGCATTCAATCCTTATTGTTAGGCACAACTTTAGTAATAAAAAACAGATTTAAGCTATATGGTGAATGAATAGACATGCCCCGTAGTATATGTAAATGATTCAGTAGAAGAGATGGTAGGCAGATGAGGTTCAGTTTATGCTTTAGTCTTGATGCTGTTTTATGTCCATGGCATATTACACAGTGTATCCACTCCACTCATCTATCATTCACCATATTCATTCTTCCTCACACTGAATAATTCCCCATCAATATAATTTAAGCAACACGAGACCATTCTAAGTAATGACAATACATAGACAATACACATAAAGAGAAACAAAATCGACATGCATATTGAACATACACTGCAACGAACAGAACCACCCTAACAATACTTCGCTTTTAACCAGGGCCAAGCATCCACCTCACATTCTCATCGGCCGACCAAAATTTAGGGGCTTTGCCAAATCTGGGGTACCATCCACACAAGCATTAATACATCAATACACCAAGCACCAATGTAAGCACAAACACCTCATTTCACCAGATTAATGCCGTTAACCCATTGAAACCAGTAAAACCAATAAGATCAGCACCATCAGCAAAACTAAAAGCTCTCGATTACTACCACTATCTGCCACCAAAAACCTTGCCGCCACTCCTTCAAACACCATTCTCGGCGCAAGCGGCGGCAACGGCGACAACGGCACCCTCCCGGCTCAGAAAATGGCAGACTATATGCAGTCCGCTTGGGTCAGCACTGATGGACATACCACAAAAAGGGCCCCAAAAAGGAGATTCTTGAGTGGAAAGAGCTAGATAGTATATACAAAGCACTCATGATGATCGATGTCTTCTCCCAGTACTAACAATTCCCTCATATTCCTGCCGTGTCACCCGGCAAAATCTCAGTGACAGAACCATTCCATGCCCATCCACTCCTGCACACAGATATCCCCACCCCCCAAATCGACGTGTCGAGTTTCCAATTGTTGCCCACCACCATGGATATCCCAATTGACTTCACGGAACTCGCTCAGTTGAGCCTGTTGGGGATCCAGCAGGCGCTGCTCGACTTCCGGCTGACCACGCTTGAGCTGGACCACTATGTATGTGTGCGGGAACTGCTGCCTTCGGGCAACACCGTTGCTATTGTCGACCTTAGAGACAACAACAGCGTAGTCCGGAAGAACATGCTGGCAGATCTGGCAATTATGCACCCAGAACAGAATGTGATTGCTCTTCGAGCCAACGGGACCACCGTCCAGATCTTTAACTTGGGTACCAAGCAGAGATTGAAGTCGTTTACCGTTGATCAACCCATCGTTTACTGGCAATGGTTGACCTCTGAAGTGTTGGGACTTGTTTCTCTGAACACCATATACTACTGGAACGTATTTGACGGATCTAACGATGGGCCAGTGCGTCTTACTGAACGCCACGGCTCCTTGCTGAATGCTCAGATCATAAACTTCGTTGCTGAACCGGATCTTAATTGGTTTGCTGTAGTAGGAATTGCCCAAGAAGATGGAAGAATTGCTGGTCACATTCAATTGTTCCTGAAACTGCGTAATGTTCTGCAAGCCATTGAAGGTCATGTTTGTAAGTTCAGTCTGGTCAAACTTGAAGGCGCTGCTGCCCCAACTAAAGTCTTCTGTGTCGGTAACAAGAATGCTGCAGGCCAGGGTCAACTCCATATCATCGAAATCGATCATGTGGAGGGCAACCCACCATTCCCGAAAAAGACCGTGGACATTTTCTTCCCTCCAGATGCTACAAACGACTTCCCCATCTCGTTGCAGGCTCTGGATCGTTATGGAATCGTTTATATTCTCACCAAATACGGCTTCATTCATTTGTATGATACAGAATCTGGAGCCAATCTCTTCGTAAACCGTATCACTGCTGATCCAGTGTTTACGGCTGCCCTGTACAATGATGGTACTGGTCTCATCACCATCAACAAGAGTGGTCAGGTCTTGAGCGTGGAAATTGCCAAGGATAAAATTGTCCCCTATGTGTTGGACAAATTGCTGAATGTACCATTGGCTCTCTCCCTTCTGGCTCGTGGTGGATTCCCAGGAGCAGAAAATTTGTTTAACCAGCAATTCCAGACCTACCTTAACTCTGGTGACTACTTGAATGCCGCCAAAATCGCTGCTTCAAGCGAACAATTGCGTACTCAAGATACCATCAATAAGTTGAAGCATATTACCCCTGCTCCGGGCCAAATTTCCCCCATCTTACAGTACTTCCTGACTTTACTTGATCGAGGTACTCTTAATAAGTATGAGCTGATCGAATTGGCCAAGCCAGTTTTGCAACAGGACCGGAAACCTCTTTTCGAAAAATGGCTCAAAGAGGATAAGTTGACTCTGTCGGAAGAGTTGGGTGACGTAGTTAAGTCTTACAATGACCCTGCTTTGGCATTGGCCGTTTATATTCGTTCTGAATCCCATATTAAGGTGGTTTCCTGTCTTGCAGAATTAGGTCAATTCGACAAAATCTTGCCATACTGTGAAAAAGTTGGTTATCACCCTGATTTCTCAAATTTGATCCAAAATTTGGTCCGGATCAGCCCTGATAGGGCTAGTGAATTTGCCGTCAGCTTACTTTCATCATCAGTAGCCGAGCAAATCAATGTGGAGAAGATTGCTGACTTGTTCTTTACCCAAAATTACATCCAACAGGGTACTGCATTCCTTTTGGATGCCTTGAAGAACGACTCACCAGCTGATGGCCATTTACAGACAAGAGTACTTGAAATTAATTTGTTACACGCTCCACAAGTTGCTGATGCTATCTTGGGGAACCAAATGTTCTCTCACTACGACAAACCTACTATTGGAAAGCTCTGTGAGAAGAGTGGACTCTTCCAACGGGCTTTGGAACATTACGATGATTTGAAGGATATCAAGCGGGTAATTGTACACACTAACGTGTTACCCAATGACTGGCTCGTGGCCTACTTTGGCCAATTGAATGTTCAACAGTCGGTGGCTTGTATTAAGGAACTTTTGTCCAATAATGTGCAGCAAAATCTTCAGGTAGTCATTCAAGTGGCCACCAAATACTCGGACTTGATTGGTGCTGCAACTCTTATTCAAATTTTCCAGGATTACAAGTGTTCAGAAGGTTTATACTATTATCTTCTGTCGATTGTAAACTTGACTCAGGATCCAGATGTGGTGTTCAAATACATTGAATCAGCTGCCAAGATTGGGCAATTCAAGGAAATTGAACGAATCGTCAGAGACAACAACGTCTACAATGGCGAAAAGGTCAAGAATTTCTTGAAAGAAGCTCAATTGGAGGATCAATTGCCCCTCATCATTGTCTGTGATCGTTACAACTTTGTCCATGACTTAATTTTGTATCTTTATAAGAACAAATACTTCAAGTTTATCGAAGTTTACGTTCAACTGGTCAACCCTAGTAACACTCCTCAAGTAGTGGCTGCTTTGCTTGATGTTGACTGTGATGAGCTGATTATTCAGGGTATTTTGAAAATTGATACCGTCGTTGGTAGTGTTTCTATTCGTGATCTTGTTGCTGAAGTTGAAAAACGTAACCGTCTCAAGATCTTGTTGCCCTTTTTAGAGGCCAGTCTTAGCTCTGGACTGAATGATCAGGAAGTGTACAATGCCATCGCTAAGATTTATATCGATAGCAACAACCTGCCCGAAAAATTCTTGCAGGAGAACAATCAATACGATACCTTAGTCGTTGGTAAGTACTGTGAGAAGAGAGATCCATATTTGGCCTACATATGTTATTCTAAAGGTGGAAACGATGATGAGCTCATTACCATCACCAATGAAAACAAAATGTACAAGTATCAAGCCAGATACTTGCTTCAAAAGTCCGACTTTGACCTCTGGGCCAAGGTTCTTAACAACGACAACACGCTGAGAAGGCAACTTGTGGACCAGGTTATCCTGACCGGAATTCCCGAGCTTACTGATCCAGAACCTGTCTCCATCACAGTCAAGGCATTCATGGAGAACGATTTACCTCAAGAATTGATTGAGTTGCTCGAAAAGATTATTTTGGAGCCATCCCCATTCAATGATAACACTTCATTGCAAGGGCTTCTTATTTTGACTGCCATTAAGGCCGATTCCTCAAGGGTCATGAATTATATCGAGAAACTCGACAAGTTCGATCCTAATGAAATTGCTCCTTTATGTGTGGAGAACCAATTGTATGAAGAAGCATTTGAGATCTACGACAAGTTTGAATTAAGAACTGATGCCATGAAGGTTTTGGTTGAGGATATCATGCTGTTAGATCGTGGAGAACAGTACGCCAACAAATACGAAGATCCAGAATTGTGGTATCAATTGGGTACTGCCCAACTTAATGGATTAAGAATTCCTGAAGCTATTGATCTGTACGTTAAGTCCAACAAACCAGACAACTATGAACAGGTTATCGAAATTGCTGAACATGGTGGTAAAGAAGCCGAGCTTGTTCCATTCTTGGACATGGCTAGAAAGCAATTGAGAGAACCAATCATTGATGGAGCCTTGATAAATTGTTACGCTTCTTTGGATAGATTGCTGGACATTGAAAAATTTGTCGGTGGAAACAACGTTGCTGATTTGGAATCAATTGGTGATAAACTCTTTGCTGCCAAGAACTACAACGCTGCTAAGATTTTGTTTTCCAGTGTCTCCAAGTATGCTAAGCTCGCTACCACTCTTGTGTACTTGAAAGACTATCAAGGAGCTGTGGATTGTGCTAGAAAGGCTCTGAACACCCAGGTATGGAAGCAGGTCAATGAAGCCTGTATCGAGAATAAGGAATTCCGTTTGGCCCAGATTTGTGGTTTGAACCTTATCATTGACGCTGAGGAGCTTCCAGAGCTTGTTCGTAACTACGAGTACAACGGTTATTTCGATGAATTGATTGCTCTATTCGAATCTGGTTTGGGATTGGAAAGAGCCCACATGGGAATGTTCACCGAATTGGCCATTCTTTATCTGAAATATGATCCAGGAAAGGTCATGGAACATCTCAAGCTTTTCTGGCTGAGAATTAACATCCCTAAGGTGTTGACCGCGTGTGAAAATGCCCATCTCTATCCTGAACTTATTTTCCTTTACTGTCATTACGAAGAATGGGACAATGCTGCCTTGGCTATGATCCAACACTCGGAAGTGGCCTTTGAACATTCCTCATTTAAGGAAATTATTGTAAAGGCTCCAAACTTGGAAATTTACTACAAGGCTATCAACTTTTACTTATCTGAACAACCTACTCTTTTGGTGGACTTGCTTTCAGTATTAACTCCAAAATTAGATCTTCCTAGAGTGGTTCGTATGTTTGTCAAAAGTGATAACCTCCCATTAATTAAGCCATTTTTGATTCTGGTGCTCGATAAGAACAATCTGATTGTAAACTCTGCATACCACGATCTCTTGATTGAAGAAGAAGACTACAAGCTGCTTCGTCTGCTGATTGAAAACGAAACCACCAACCGATTCAATCTGCTTGACCTTGCTGAGAGATTGGAGAACCACGAGGTGGTTTTCTTCCGTCAAATTTCTGCTACTTTGTACACCAAAGATAAGAAGTTTGCCAAGGCCATTTCTATTTTGAAGAGTGACAAATTATGGGCTGATCTTATAAAGACAGCCGCTGTTTCCAAGCTGCGTAAGATCAACCATGAATTACTTGACTATTTTGTGGAAACTGGTAACAGAGAATGCTTTGTTGCCTTATTATATGCCTGTTATGAGACCATATCATATGACTATGTGTTGGAGTTGCTGTGGTTGCATGATTTGGGGACGTTTTTGAAGCCATACGAGATCTCTATTGCCCACGAGACTCAAAACAAGTTGGACGAGGTTCATGCCGACTTGAAGAAGCGTCAAGAGGAGGCCAAGGACAACACTGAGAGTGCTCCTCAAGTTGGAGCACCATTGATGATTACCAATGGAGCCGTTGGCTACCAACCCACCGGGGCCGGGTTTGGCAACGCCTTTTAGATTGTTTTATAAAAAATTAGAGATATGAATTGTGTAGAAAAGGTATATGTAGAGGTAGAGGCTGAAGGGTAAGGGGTTTCTTGAAGATGCTCGACATAGATGCTCTTCGATGTAGTTGCTTGAGTAGTCTTCACAATAGTTATAAAAATCCTGACTTTTGACTAGCCTGATCACATCCTTCTGGTCATCCGTTGGGTCGCTACCACTCTATCACTCTTGATTCACTCTTGACCATTTCTTTTGATTCTTCCCTTAATCCTCTCTTTTGATTCTATCTTTTGATAATCTCTTGACTGTTTTATTAATGTCTTTCTATATAGTCCCAAAATTTGCCCTAGCTTTCCTTCTTTCCTCAACTTTGTCCCTCCAAGTTATCCAATATGCTTTACGCCGTCTTGTCCTCTTTCCTATCATATCCTATACATTGATCTTGCGCATGGTCTTCATTAGATTAGCCACCGAACACCTCCATAACTTTGCCTCCACATAAGATTTCTTTGCCGAATCCAAGCCCTTGACTTCTACATTCTCTATTTCTTCAAGACCACACGTAATACTTATAGTAACCCCATCTTTGACTAACAAAACCAGCTCGCATCTTAAGTCTGAGGTTACCAGCCAAGAAAGAAATCTTATTCGAGCAAATTTGTCATGATTATACTGGATTCTCACAAGAAACCGACGTACTGCCCGTGCAAACGTGGAAACATCATCAAGAAGTTCACTATACTCGTCGAGGGGTACAAAGGCAGGAAGGGTATGGCGGAAAATAGTCCATTTATCAGGACCATTACCTTTGGTGGCCGTCTTTCCAAGAATCACATAATGAGGCGTTTGGAACCTTTGTTCCGTGAATATATCGAATCTTAATCCAAGAAGTTCTTCATCCATATGGACCTGGTCGATTGGGAATGCAGTAAGACCCGTGAATCGAAGAATACTCTCTGTAAGTGAAGTGAATTGGTTATTATCTGGGTTAGTATTGAAATCATCAACCCGTTGTTGACGCTTTCCCAGTGACACCATGAGTTGTTGGATACTCTTATCAAAGTATTTGTGTTCAAGGATATCATCAAAGGAGTTAGAGTTTGACTGTTGTTGATTGATTTGACCAATTTCTTGATCAATGTTACCAATTTCTGGCGTAGTCCCCCTACCATTGAAAGCTGCTCGGACGTTTGTGTTTCCAACTTTCAAATCAGCAACAATTGCCCCTGCCCCATTTATTTCTTGTCCCTTGTTGATTTCCTTTAGCTCTTGAAGTCTTGATTTATCATTTTCAATTTGCTCTAGGAGACGGCTTTTCTCATCTTCTAGTCGAGATAATTCCCCTCTAAGGGATATAATATCGTCTTGAGCCTCCAATAACTCTGAATCGAGCGTCAGGGTCGTCATAATCCACTTCCTTTTGTGTTTATATCAATGAATGGAAATTTAAGTTGAAATCAAAACAAGCGCCAAAAAACTGTCAAACCAAAATAATCACCAAAAATAAACCACCTCGTTTTAAAAAAGGTCACTACTGAACTTGAAACGGATACAAAGAAGAAAGCACATAAAGGAAGGTAATGGAGCCCGAACCCCCTAAAATTCAAGTCAAAAATGACCTAGTTTTCGCCAACAGTTACTGGAGTAGCGATTTCAGAACTGGAATCGAACAACTCTCCGAACAATCATCCCTTCTGCTAGCTCAAGTTCATCATTTACGTAAATTGGTTTTCAGTTATATGAATTATTCATATCTGAATAGTGAATTCCTTAATAATTTGGGTAAACAACATTACCTACATGAACGAGAAGATCATAAATCTACATTACAAAGACTCTCTGATCAATTCACTGAAGCTACTCGATTGGATTCCGATAGAAATCATGTTTATGAATACGAAAAATTGGTGCCCACTGGGAACAACAACAACAACGAAACCCATATTCAACCGGTACAATTACATCTCCAAAGTATATCAGAGGAAAGTCATAACTTGGTTACATTAGCTCTGGTTATAGATCGTGATGTTTTACACCCTATCACCTCTTTCATCAAACATCATGAACCTATCGTTCGAGCCACCATAGATGAGATGAATGATTTACTTTCACTCTATGAAACCAACTATAAACAAGTAGAAAACATAAAGAGTGACTATAGACACTATCTGGGCCTTCATGAAATGAAAAAAGAAGGAGTTCATCAAGATCCAGATTTCGAAGCTCCAGTTAAAGACGTTGACGAAGTTGAACAAGACAAGGAAAGGGAAAGATTATTAAAGGAAAGGACTTCAAACAGTAAACAACTTCAACCCGTTGGAGACAGAGATCGAGATCAAGATCGAGATCAAGATCAAGGTCAAATTCGAAACTCAAATGTAGAAGCCAGTCCGGAACTAGTTACTGAAGACATATATGCTCATATTTGGCCTCTTTTCGACTTCCCTATTGCTCTTGGAAGTTTAAAATTTGAAGATCCTACCAGCTTAGTAGAGTTTGTAGACACTTTGGTAAAAGAAATCCCCACTACAAAACGCAGAATCCCAATTCCTGGTCGTAAAAATGAATCATTTTCGTCAGAATCTTTATGTCAATGGATCTCCCATAACAGACCCCAGAGAGTGTCTCCTACCAGAGCTAATTTGGAGAAAATTGGCCAAAGTATGGTCGATTATGGCTTAATTGTGGGTACCTCGTTACTCGGGTCCAAGAAATTCTATAGTGAGTCGATGTGGTGGGAGTGGACCGATAAACTCAATCGTAAAGCCTTAGTAGTAGAGGAGAATCCCAAAAAAGTAGACCTGGTGGTGGATTCTGATCCAAAATTCACTTTCAATCTGTTCTTCCAGAAGAACATCTTGAAGAATAACATTTCTGAAACTATCGTTAATCTTGAAGACAAATACAACGAGCAATACTTCGAGCTTCAAAGTTTGAGGCAAGACTTGGAAAATTCAATCAGAGTAAGAAGTATTCAGTTAGAAGCGTTTGAAAAGCAACGAATTTCATTGACGTACCAATCTCTTACAATATTACTGCAAGTATTATACAATTCGGCCGCCAGACACACCAACAAGTTGCATGAAATGGTCAAAGAGATGGTGGAAAATGTCAATTTGAAGAAGAATTATGAGGCTGATTTCCTTAAATTGGCTCGTTATTCAACTGGGGTATACTTCCCCCTGCTTGCATCTCCAGAGAGTCTACAAAAAAAACAGTACTTATACGATGAGGCAAACAACAACTTCCAGAATTTGCATTACAAATTCAATTTGTATCTGGATATACCGTTGCAGGTTAATTGCGGTAGTGAGCTTTTAAGTATCTCTAATACTCCAGAGTTTTTGTTCCGGATAGTTTCAATGATTGAACAGAACTCCGATCTTGAACAAATTCAACAAGCATGGAAAAATCCGTTGGATTCACAAGATAATTGGGGTTTCAAGAGCAAAATAATCGATACCGTTTCCCAATACAAAGCTGCAAAAGACCATGTACTTCATGTTAATGCCACGAACAAGGCCATAGTGGATACGATTCTTTCAAATCATTTTATGGGTAAATCATCAGAACAATTGGTTAATTTCCTCAAATTTTGGTTGCTCGACATTGGTGATTCTGTAATTCCATTCACGGTATACGAACCTATTATACATTTATATAAGGACAAAGATGCGGGGTTAGCTCGATCAGAACGTACCCAAAAACTTCTCAGTCTCTTGAAGACTATCCCACGAAGCAACGCCAGCTCTCTCGTATATATATTGGAGCATTTAAGCAAGGTGTATGAGTTGCCGATAATCGAAGGTTATGGTGAAAGTGATGGCATTTTGAATGAGAGAAAAATATCAAACGAAGATTCCAACGATGCTGATGAAAATTTAAGAGCTCTTTCAAAAGAACTTAATTCTATGGATTCTGTTGGGGCTGTCCCTTTGATACATCTCCTCGCCCGACCTTCTGTAGTGAAGAATTCCGGAGGATTCAAACCTCCAATTGCCGTTTATGCCGATCTTTTACAAGATCTTTTGTCTCTTGAAACCCGTACGGCTGTTTTGTCCAATTTGATAGAAAGCGAACAGAAGGTCCGTGATAAGAAGAATCATGAATTGCAATCGCTTAAGATAAAGCAGGAAGAGAAATTGATTACTCCTCGAAGTCCTGGGAAGGAAAACTTTACTTTACGACCGTTTAGAACTAAATTGACCCCTCACACATCGCCGGTGACGTCTCCGTCTCCTACACCTATTCAAAAACCGGCCAGTTTGGACGCTGTGGTAGGAAGGGAGCGAAGTTCAAGCCTCACATTGTTACCACCGACGATAAATGTGGAATTTGAGCAGTGAAGAGAGAGGGAAGGAAGATGGAAGAGATATGGAAGAGAGATAGAAGAGGCAAGAGAGGATACATTTTCACCACATTACATAAATATAATTAACATGATTAGTATTTTTAAACTATGTATCTATTTACAAAGTACCTACCTACAACCGCCAGCGGTCGCAGGAGTAGCAAGGCGAACAAAGAAGCCCACTTAAGGTTTATGTCTAGTTTGGGTATGACCCGTCATGGTGACCTTTTCCAAGAGCTGAAGCTTTTTCCTGCTATACTTGAACATGATTACAAAGACAACAAGACTGACAACAATGACTACTTCGAAGCCTCCATCGAATTCTTCAATGAAATTCTCCAAATTCATCCCATAGAGGGCAGCTACCCACAAGATTGACCCCATCAGCAAAATTCCCAACAGAAATTTCAACCCCAAAAGCATTAACTCGTTACGATTGGAATCCAACACTATGTTAATAATTTCTTCAGTGGTTTTGATTTGCTGCCGGAGATTTTCAGCCGTTTGAACAATCTCATCGGTAGTAGTACTATAGACTTCAATGAGCATTTCAACTTCAGCATGATTGGGTCCAAGACGTGGAGTTCCAGCAGCCTTTTCAGAAAAGTATAACTCATTCAATTCATCGTCTTGTTGTACGATTTCATCAAGAAGATCTCGTAAAAGCTTTGCCTTTTGATGGAATTGGGTGATTTTTTTCAGCTGGATTAATAAATACCGAAGTTTTACTCGATCTATCAGCTTTTCAAGACCACTAAGGATATTTCCAAGTACTGTCTGATGAACTTTCATCTCAGTAGCAAGATTTTGAGTTACATGAACCAAGATCGCTTCTAAAGCTCGGAACTCATAAGGTTCATTACTTAATTTATCTTGAAGTTTATGTTGAAGTTCTCGTAAGAAGATTCCTTGAGTTTGCAGTCCATTAATACCCACTAGAGAATTATTGTTATTAGGGGTTCTTGAATCAGAATCACCATCAAATATTACTACTGTATCTTTCTTTATGAGAGCTCTAACGGAGACAATATTAAGGATGGCTAATTCTGGACGAATAAGAATGGTAGGAACCATATCCACCAGTCCATGATGTCTTACAAGTTTACGGAAGTCACGGGCTATAACCCCGTAAGATTGTTGGAATTGGATTCTGGTGAATTCTTGGCCATGTGCCACCATCTTCCCTTGAGCGTCGAACACGGTACACTTTACCGAAAGATTATCGAGTAATTTAGGAGATGATAGAGTCGTAGTTGTTATGGGACGTATAGACGTGAAATCTGGAAAATTTGGGGTAGTAACGGGTGGTCTTAAGGAGGTGGATATTGGGAGTACGAAGGATCCATACCATGGCTTAGATGGACTTAGATTTGGCCGTAGGGGCGATCCTACGGGCGATCCTAATGACGACTTTAACCGCGGAAGCATTGGAGAGAATGAATCTCGATTGATCCTATTCAAATATCAAAGGAATAAACAAACACTTAGTGGAGGTGACGATGGTTAACCTTCAACCTTATTCAAGTGCTGGTTTGAATCACCTAACTCTCTTTGATGTGAGTGATGTGAAATTAAACTTGGAAAAAAAAACTGTCAAAAAAAGAATAGCCAAAAAAAGAAAAAATCAGAATATTTGAAATATTATTTAACATTGGTAAAAAAGAATTGTTTCATGGAAGCCCATGAAGCAGGGGGAAAGGAAGCGAAGAAGGGGGTAGATTATGAGGTGAAATAGCCAAAAAAAAGGTAATTGAATAAACATGGTACGACATTTTGTATTGTTTTACTTCATTCAGATTTCTGTTTCCTTATATTCCCTGTTATTCCCTTAATAACATCCAGGTGTTATCGTCTTCTTTACCCTCCCATCTTCTTTTAGCTTCTTTTCCCATCGTCTCTTCCCACTCCTGCACGTAATCCACCCTCTTACCATTCCCAATTAGGCGATTTGTTTACTCTTCGATTGCTGCTGGATTGTGCCCCAACCTTGTTCCACTCGTCTATCAAAAAAACGACAAGTCCTTCTCCTTCTAAACTTCATTCCGCCGGCGAGATGAGGATCCATTCTGCAGAAGAGCTTGAAGTTTGTGAAGAAGTTGGCCGTGGTGCCTTTGGTGTAGTTTATCGGGGTCTTGTCAAAACCTCATCGCAAGAAGTTGCTATTAAACAAATCGATCTCGAAAATGAACTGGCCGATTTGATGGAAGTTAATAAGGAAATCCAGATCATCAGTGAATGTAGGATTCCTCAGATCACCAAATTTATGGGCTGTTTTGTAAAGGAATACAAGCTTTGGGTCATCATGGAATTTGTTAATGGTGGACTGCTTTTCGATCTCTTAAGACCTGGTCCCGTGGAAGAGGAAGCCACTATACTGGCGATAACTTATCAAATTCTTATAGCATTAGACTATTTACATGGACAGGGGAAGATCCATCGAGACTTGAAAAGCCAAAACATCCTATTAAGTCGAGAAGGAGAGGTCAAATTGACCGATTTTGGTGTTTCTACTCAACTTTCATCCAATTTTTCTAGAAGAAATACTACCGTTGGTACTCCATATTGGATGGCTCCAGAGGTTATATTGAATAATAATGGTGGTCATAGTTACAAGGCCGATATTTGGTCTCTAGGGTGCTGTGCTTTCGAATTAAGGACCGGGAAACCTCCATTACAACGTCAATATCCACCAATGAAGGCACTTAGACAGATATCTCAATGTTACGAGGAATCTGACTTCACTGAACTTATTGGATTAGATGAAATCTCTATTCTGGCCGTATTCAAAGATTTCCTTTTGAAATGTTTCATCATTGACCCGAAAGAGCGGTCATCATCCAAAAAACTTCTTAAACATAAATTCATCACCCAATATCAAGGTAGTCATGTTAAGGAACTTAAGAAATTAATTACTCGGAAGCAGTTATGGGATCAAGAACATCATGTACCGAAAATCCAGAATTTTTACGTCCCTACTGAGATCCAAAAGAACCAACAACTTTGGCATCAATCCGATGACAAACAGGTCAAAACCATTCACTTTGACTTAAGTTCAATTGATAGTGGTGAACTTAATGAACCTGCTACTGAACAAGAAGAGCCAGAGAAGTTGGAAGTTTCTCCAAAGAAAAACTCTGGCGCTGAATCAACTCTTCTCTACAACTCATTATCAAAGCCTGACACCAAACTGGAAAACCTTAAGAAGATGATTAAACCTGAACTTCTGAAGATCTTGAACAAGGTTTTCCAAAAAGTGGAGATGAAAAACAACCTTTTGACTGAACAGTATGATTCCGTGGTGAAATTAAACGACTGTTTGATCAATTTGGTTAGTGTGATTCAAGAGGGTCAAGGGGACAAGAGCTCCAAGATTCTTGTTTGTATGTATTTACGGTATTTTATCAAAGAATTGACTAAAGATACTGGGTCTGAAGTGAGAGGTATGTTACAAAAACTAATTCTTCCTCTGAATATGGAGAAACGAAGTATAACACCTACAACAACTCAGTTGCCTAAGAAGCGAACACAGTTTGATGAGATTGAAGAGAACTTGATAGAGTCGTGGAGTTTGAAGATCATGGAGTAGAAATGACAAAAATGACAAAAAAGGGACGGATATATGACGAGCGATATGAGATAAAGGGTGCGAGAATGAGAAAGGATGAGAAATGAAGGAAATGAAGGAAATGAAGGAAACGAAAGCAAATGAAGAAAAGATCTGGACAAAGAGACATGATCGAAATACTGGAGAAGAGTGGATAGGGCCACAATATTATACTACTGGATGAAGCAGCAGGGTTTACATGGAGCAGGATTATTGCATATTATATTATTAAATGTCATCATTAAAAAGAGGACTGGACGGTAAAAAGTTTTCAGAATGAATTGAACAATGTTGTCTGTCGGAATCGGAGCTAATCAGAGAAGAAGCTATAAAAAAATTGATTAAGAGGAAGACATGCATAGATCAATATTATGATACAATCGATTCATGGTGTGACCATCTGTTGGTACTGCGAGAGTTATCGGAGATTTGATAGTGTGCTGATGTCTTTCGATCGACTTTGACGTCATTTAACCGTGTAAGTGTAAACTAGTTATCTCGGCCCAAATACAGCGATTATATAAATTAGATGGTTTCACTTTCTTAATATAGATCAAATACATACTGTTAGGGATGTGGCTCATTAGCTATTTCAGTAATTGATAAATTGCTCGTATTTAGAGTAAGATCTACTTAGGCACTTATAGACTAGACATTGGCAATGTTTAGGTGCTGTTTCATCTGTTTGTGAGTAGTGTTTTTTGAGATATTAGTACCACTTGGTATGGTACCTTGCACATACCTCGATATTTAAATATTTACCAGATATATCCATATCCTTTTGAGTCTTTCCAAGTCTATCAATATATATATGTATGTATGTATCGATATATATAAGTACATCTAACTCTATACAATCTATACAGTCTAATTATGTCTATCTTTGTTATATATATTCATGTGTCACGCCATGTTTCACGTCTTCTTAGTCCATGTATTATATTTTGATCTGGATAAAATTGTCGCTAATTATTTCACAAGGCTATTTTTCAAAAAGGTATATCAACATGACTAATGAACATATCCAATCGCCATTATTTACCTTAACGAGGCTGTATGAAGTTCCAGCAAGTGTCAACTGCATCAAGATAAGCTGGGATGGTAAATATGTTATTTGTGGAGCATCAGATGGCATGATACGAGTTTATTCACTTGAGAATTTGAATCAATCTGAACCAAGCTTCACCTTAAAAGGTCATACCGCCGGCATTAACGACATCGTTATCTCCCCCATTGATTCTGATATCGTGGCATCGTGCTCTGATGATCTCTCCATCTGCCTCTGGAGCCTCAGTAAGAGGAAATGCATCCGTGTTATTCATAAACACACCTACCATATCACATCTCTTCAATTCACCACCCGAGGAAATATTCTTGTTTCTGGTTCAGCGGATGAAACAATAATCATATGGGATTGTCCCACGGGGAAGGCTTTGAAAACGCTTGCTGCACATGCTGATCCCATCATGCTGGTGGCACTTTCCCCAGACAATTCTATCATTGCCAGTGCTTCTTATGACGGGTTGATGAGATTATTTGACACCGAGCTGGGCCAGTGTCTTAAGACTCTTACATTCAATAGTACATCCCACGGAACTGCAACGGCACTGACCCAGACTGCAATCAATTCACCTATTCTGTACGTCAATTTCTCTCCCAATGGTAAGTACATACTTAGTCTGAGTCTTGACGGGAAGATTAGACTATGGGACTATATGGAGAACAAGGTAGCCAAAACCTATAGTGGAGTTCTGGGGGCAGCCATTTGTGAAAAATACATGTGTGCTGCTAAGTTCATTACCGGTAAGGGGCCTGTTCCACTTGTAGTACTGGGTAGTGACGATTCTGGAATTCTTATATGGGATGTACAGACTAAGCGACTTGTGGGGAATTATAGCCAGGGCACGGTTTTGGATGTAGATGTGTACAATGGTGGTTCTCTTCTAGTGGGGTGTACTCGTGAGGGTCGGGTTGAGATTTATGAGGGAGATACTAATAGAATATAGAATGAGACTAAAGCGGGATAGAGATGAGAGGGGGACAGGATCTAAGGGAGTATTGAAGACAACATAGAAGACTTAGAAAATCAAATTTAAATCAAAGTGCTATGGATAGTTCATGACGACGTTTTATTAAACTAAAACAATGGAATTTTCAACAAAAAAAATGGTATAAAGGAAAACAGATCTTGAAGACTGTACTTATTGCATCCCAAGACCTCTGAAATGATGCATACACTTCGACGGCGGATTAACTTATAATAAAAGTTAAATAGTTAGAAAGGCTGGTGAACGTAGCTTCAAGATACTGGGTTGAAACATCAGCTCTCAGACCGTCGACATCAATTATTTTTGACAACGTATTCAATTAACTCAACAGCTCTTTTAATAGATTCAATTCCCAACTCTGGATCCTCTGTGACGATTGCCACTGCGAATGAGAGGAGTAAAGCGACACCATCCAATATTTCGAATAACATATTAAACCACTTTGGAATGTCATAATAGATATACTTTAATACATCTTTACCGTTTTTGAGATAACAGTGGGATTGTCGACATAAGCCACTATAATCATTCAAAACACCCTTTGTGATGGTAATTTCATAGCCTGTCAACCCATCAGTGTCACCGAATGCTCCCGGATCTGACCCAGCAGATGTCAGCAAACATGATATAAGTGTGCTTTCGGGTATTACTTTGAATGTATTTGCTATTTCTGAAGCGTTATTGTTGCAAAAATCAACTAACGTGTTAGTTTTTTCAACAGTTTCATCTTTAAGCCATGTGAAATCGGTTTCGGTATTAATGTAGAAGTTCAATACATAAACTTCGGTCAATTCGCTATAAAGAGTCAATGGAGATTTTCCGTCCCAATTAATTACTCTATCGAACATGTCATTTGTGGCGGATGAATTAGTCAAATATAAATATGTTGACTCATATTCACTCTTGTACAATTTAATTATTCCAACATCAACATCATAACTGTTGCATACACCACCTGCTGTTCCTTTCGCTATAAAAGAAGACGCCCAGAAGGGGGTGTGATGCATATCGTAATAATTAAGTTTGGTGTAAAAGATACCGCCATAATTAAAGATCAGTGCACCTTTATGGACACCATGTTCATTATTGGCAGCTGCGTGCAATTTGTTAACTGGATCCATAAGCGTGACGAAATTAGCTCGAGTCAGCAATCTTGTACCCAATGGTTGTTGACTAGGAGTGAAATCTTTTAATTTCTTTTGTATAAGATCACTTGTCATCGCTTGCAATACCGATTTTTTAAAGTGGCCATACCCTTGAAATGTCATAACCCATCCTGCAACACACATTTCCTTGTCGTTGGAATTTATTATACTACTCCAAGCTGATACGTCTGACAGGTATTCAGGTGTTGGTGTCGCTTCAACAACGGTCTCGGTGGTCGTGAAAGACAAGATGCCGTTGACTTTCGAGGCAGTGATCTCTGTTTTTGTTGTATACAAATCAGCTACAATGTTTTCTTCCGACTTCACGACATATGTTGACCATCTCCTATCGAGCTCGCACCTTACGCCGTTTGTTTCAAAGTAATCAGTCACCAAGGAGCTCGTTGTGATATCTATTATGTGGTGAGGATTTACGCCTAGATCGGAATCAACAGTCGTCAGAGCATTGTTGTTGCTCGTTGCTACACTATAAGCAGTGGAGTTGATGAAAGACCGAGTGCCACTGAATTCATCATCTGTGTCAATCTCCGATATCATACTATGTTCAGGATCTCTGGTTTCTGATGGCCCCGTTGGAAACAAAAGAGTTGGCGAACTGGTCAAAGCTGGCCCAGAATAAATTAAAACATCATTTCTAGAAGGTGACACAGGAGGTAATGAGTTAGACTTTTTCAAAGTTGGCCAGATATAAGTTGAATTAACAACTTTCAACTTTGGCAGATTATCAGTTGAATTTGAGAATCTTGGAACTGTGGTATTGCTATAATAGATGGTACGGTTTTGATAATAGACGGGTCGAAAGTGGTTATCTTCATGTTGATCTTGCAATGGTTTCGAAGTACCACCCAATACAAGAATAGGTAATAATAAAAAAGTTAAAAACCATTGATCAGTTGCCAACATTTTAAAGAATCAGAGGTGATCTGTACTATTTCAAAATTAGATGATGATCCATGATATTATGGAAAAGAGCCTCATTTATAGTGGAATCTGAACTTATCCTCAGGCATCCATACTTTTACAAATATTACAATGTTATTGCAAGCTGCACAGAGATAATCCAGATTTTCCGACATCAACTTATTTTCTGCAAATATTATTAACGCTTCTTCATGTATGTTCTGCTTCGATTTTCGACCTTCTGAAAGGCGCTTTGTTAATATTGTATTTCCTCTATAAAATGAACCGTATATTACATACGAAGGATAGGAGTATGAAGGCCGACTTAATACACATTTGAACAAGATTGGCATCTGAAAAGTCATTACAAGATCGAGTAGGTGTTAAGTCATATATAAATTTGTCACTGTGACAATGCAAAATGCATAATATTTTTTCATGTACAAGACATCGTATAAGGCATCAAGATGGGTAGAACAAAAAAATGATTATTAAACTAATTCTTCATTCTCCTTTCGAATAAAAGTCAAGTTTCTTATTTACAATCTATTTAAAACCCATATCTCGGCAAACTGTTGCAAGTTGATTAAAAAATAACGAGCTATGTTGACAGTGGAGTAATTTGAAAATAATGCAATCTTCATACGACCTTTATTCTGCAGATGCTTGATGACGTTGCTTCTGCGATAACCCCAATTTTTCCATAGAGCGCCAAACGTTCTAGCGAGCATATTTGCAGCGCCATTGGACTCAATCATGACCCAAAAAAGAATTGGGTGCATAACACGACGTATAGATCAAGTGTTGATCGAAGATGTGGTCTTTCTCCTATAAAATATTTCTCAGCTACTGTGAATTTTAGAGCACACAGTAAGATAATACTACCTTGCGTTGGCACGTTCTTATCACTACTACTGTTATTTTTTTCCACTCTTGAAATTTTTGGATTATTTGTTATTCCTCAGTATCTTTCCTGACTCCGAAGAAGAAGCATCGGTATTATTGTCCCTAATATCGTTGCCCTCAAAATGTACTGCAGCCATTTGTTCCTTGAACTTTTCAATATCGATAACAATATTTATTTATCTACTAGCACATCAAAAAATTTTTAAGTTGAAAGAAATTTATCCAATTGTTGCCCGAGCGAAGGAAGTCATCTTTCGATTTCACTCAATGTATGATCCTAACCACTACGTCACTCCAGACTTTTATGAAAAGGAGTGGGGTTTTCGGCACCAACATGGTTGAAAGATCTTCTCTTTTGTTTTGCTGCAAGTTTTACGATGCTAAATATATGTTGCAGGTATTTTTTACGACGGGTTTATTATGATCACAATCAGAATGACCTTAAAAATAATTATCAAAAGAAATTAAGCAAGACAAAACAATTTGAAGCTAAATTTAACCATCGCAGGTATATAGTTCGATTGGTATTGTTCTTCATCAGCTCATAATCTCCCTATAAATTAGACAATAGATTGGAACCCGCTAAAGCGTAGTAATTATTGACAATTGCTGCACGGAAAATCAACAATTCAGCAGGGTTCATTTTGAGAAGCCCCCACTTCCAAATCAGTCCATCTTCCTGCAGCACGGATTATAAAATATGACGGATAAGTCGACGGAGCGTAAGGTTAGATTGCAGAATCTGAATTTAGTCAGCCTTACAAAATGGAAACTCTTCTGCAATGTCGTTCACTTCCTATTTGGTTTACCACGAGAGAATTAGATAAATGTCGCATCAAGAAATAGTAGTTGCCATATATCAAGATATCGTGGGTGTCAACTACCACAAATAAGTTCCAGGATATGAGTGTGGCTATAAATTAAAATGAGGATATCTATAACCATTCTATCTAATTCTTAATTTTCTTCCTCACATAGTACCAAACCAGCTGTGTCTTGTTGAACCCACTACCCTACTTGCCAATCTGTCTCGTTTGTTAGCGCTTTTCCTTTCCAGTCTCTTAATCTCCCACTATTTGCACCTCAGCCTCACCAATTCCCATTCTCGCACTCTAAAGCCCCTCTTATCATTTATCGGACCGTTTCTTCAATTAGCCACCATGGAACAACGAAACGTCTTCCGATTCTCCTCCCTCCAACTCCCCAAGTCGCAGAAGTTGCGCACCTTTGGTGTCTATGCATCCGGTGCCCTCTATGCTATTGGCTTCTGGCTGATAATTGACGCCGCAATCTTCTCCAAAACCGTCAACGCTTCCGTGGTTCATGTGACCTTCGTGGATTGGATCCCATTTATTTGTCTGAGCTTAGGGATGTTGATTGTGAATCTGATCGAAAAGAGTAACCTTCTTTCTGACAACAACACCTCCTTCCTCGGAAGTGACTCATCCACCGCATGGCAAGCCAGAGTGGTACTCTTCTTCGGATTTTCCCTTTTAGCTGGGGGTTTGGCTGGCTCCTTTATGGTGTTTATCATCAAATTTTTGCTTAAACATTATACGTTTCCAACATTGGGGATGGGTGTTTCTAACATAGTATGCAATTGTTCGATCATGTTGAGTTGTATCATTCTTTGGCTTTCTCAAAACATTGAAGACGAGTACAGTTATTCGTTGGCTTTGTAGAGAGAGAGAGAGAGAGAGAGAGAGAGAAAAGAAGGTGTTGCAAGATTAAGTAGTTGAGAGAACTGTATAATCATTGGAATTATTAGAATACAATAAGTTTAGGTTTAAACATGATGTAGAGACTAAGTCACAGTCACATTTAAACACAATCTCGATTTGATCACTGATTACAGATCGATCAATGGATTGAGTAAGACTGTCAATAAAATTTTCCATCGACTTTACCCACACATAACATATTAGCATTATTAAATTGATTGTAATGCTCCCTATTGTTACACTCTTCTTATGTTACCTATCTGTCATTACATCCGATAATAAATACTCATTTATTAAGCCGTATACTATATCACGGTGCTATCACTGAAAGCCCCGTACCACTTCATTACCTGATTGATTATATCTCCACTCTCAATTAATTTAATTCTCATTTACCTCATATATGCCATTGATTTTGTCTATTCTCTAGCTTCGTACAATTTCATCCTTCAAGGATCCCATCAAATCAAGTTCGTACTGACTAAAATTAAACAAATCCAACTTGATTGGCTCAGATGATCCACGAGGGTATACTTGGAAATTATCCTTCTTCAATTCCTGGAAGAAAGGGTGGACAAGAATCCTTCGAGGAGATGCCCTAGCGGCAGGATCATACACTAAAATCTTGAGTAATAAATCCACTGCATCCGGTGGGGAATTCAGAAATACTTGTTGAAATCTTTCTTCCACTGAACACAGAAATAATCTGGTCAGATACATATCTCCTCTATAATGGGGGTTACTCTTAAAGAAAAATGTCTTTGGTGGTGGACCCAATAATTTCAGAATTTCCTTTAATTGTAATTCTGGCAGTTGACCTTGAAATATTGGTTTCCCCAAAAACATTTCTGCTACCACACATCCTAACCCCCATATATCTATCTTAGTAGTATAAATTTGACATCCTACAATAAGTTCAGGAGCTCGATAATACCGAGAACAAATATACAGAACTGAAGGTTGAAGTGGTTCCAATTTTTTGGCGGAGCCAAAATCACAGATTTTTAATTCGACTTTAAAAGGATCCACCAAAATATTGGAAGGTTTTATATCACGATGCAGAATGCCAAATCCATGTAAATAAAGCATTGCTCGCGTCAATTGGAAAGTATAAGCCTTCATATGTGGATAAGGAATGGTATATTTCAGTTGCTTGTAATATTTGATCTCCGATTGTAAATTCAGTGGGAGACATTCCATCACTAAATTTTGATATACTCTTCCATCAGAAGTGGAAGGTTTATCAAAGAAATAGCGCAAACTAACAATATTTGGATGGTCGACCACTCGAAGTAACTCCAATTCTCTGGATTTATATTCAGTTTGTGCTGGAACTCGTTTAATGGCGAAAGGTCCAAGCCATTCCCCTGAATTAGTACCAGTGGGAGTTATTGAGGATGATGACGAAGATTGTCCAGCCACTTCTGAATCCAATTGACGACTACTATGACCATCTCCTCCATTATTCTCCAGTACCACATCCTTCTGGGTACTTTTCAATATTGCTTCCACCACAGTTCCAAAAGCTCCTTCTCCAATCTTTTTGTACTCCCTAATAACCATGGAACGGGTTTTCAGGGAGGCGTTTTCAGTCACGCGGTCTATTACGTATTCTACTTCAGGCATATGTGGCGGCAACTAGGATGAGGCAATTCTCGTTCTTCTCCTTGGCAATGTCCTAGGTATATTATCTGGCTGATATGGACTACTTGTGGTCGTCTTTAATTTCACGCGTTGTTATTAATGCCTTCTTTATGAATAAGTGGACTCCAAAAAAAAGTCCCCTAAAATCTAAAATAGCCACTTTTTAATCAACTTTAGTTTTTTGTGCCAGCGGACCGTTTGTGTGCAGGTATCAACACGGTGGACGTAGCGTGTTTTTTATTATCGTTTCGTTTCGGGGGAAAATTAATTATTTTCTGTGGAGGACGCACAGAGTTCAGGAGGGGCGTAAAACGACGGGAGTAGCTGGTTGTATAGGGTCAGAGGGGCAGGGGTGAAGGTAAGACGGGATTTATGAGCACCCGGCCACAGATGGGTTAGGAGGGATAATCTTTAGGTGCTTGATGGCATATATTTGTACTGCTTTTATATGTCTTTTCAACAATTTGATTTGTTTGTTTATCGCTACTATCTTTTGCTTTGCATCAATTTATTACTCCCAACTAAATTTACCATCTCTATTGCTTCAATCTATTTTTTCATCTACTGCTTTTATTTTTCTATCTATTTCTTCCCTAATTATAGTATTGTTCTCTTTCTTTTATTTTCCTACTTTTCTGTATATCTTCTTTAATCTTCTTGATCTTCCTTCTTTTATCTCTCAACTTCTCTCCCTTTCATTGAATCTTTGCTTATCTCCTCAGTTCCATCGCGGCTCTATATAAAGTTGATTTCAAATGCACACTTCTATCCTTATCTCACTACATCAATCCACTCAATACTTCAGAATAACGGTGTAGTAGTTAGTGTTGCAGTAATATAGTGGTATCTCACCATTCTCCGCAGCCACCAAAGCCTCTACAATTTTCTTTCCCACCACAGTATCGTGGTGCCTCCCTGCATTTTATTCCTATTATTGTTTCAACTCTCGCTTTTCGTGCTCCATTTATGGGTGCAGATCTTCTTCCTAGTGTATGGTCCGCGTATGTTTGGTCACATATTTTAGATTAGACTGTCCCCACCTGGACGTCGTAAATCAAATGGTTCGATGAAATACTTCCTCACCTATATATAAGCAATTTAAATCCCTACTCATGTTTGCCCATCCAATATCAACTACTAAGACTACCAATTCTAATCACTGCCGGGTCTGCTTTAGCTTACCAGAATGGGCTTAATAGGAGACAGTTTTTAATTTTACTTTGGTGAAGTGCCGCAGGAAACAACACACCATTCCAAGATCCGACCCTCAAGAAACACCAAACACGCAGAATGGCGAGAGTTTTGCGGCAGTGTCTGTATAACAGAAAGACATCAAGGCGTAAAGAAGCCAAGATGAAGGCGCTTGTTTGTATACATTTATCCCTGCTGCACTTATTTGTACTTAGGTATAGAAGCTTATTCAATTTTTTTACGAGTCCATACTTCGTTATACGAGTTTATCCTACAGTACTCAAATACACAACTATAATTACTATTTCATTCAACTTTTTATCACTTTTATTTGGTTTTCTCATTTCACAAGGTCACCACTTTCATCTAAACACCATTGACACGGTCAAACGTTTCTCTTAGATTGTACTAATGTTTTCTTTGTTTCCTCTAATGCTAGTTACCTCGCGCCAAAATTTATCCCTCAGACGTTGCTTCTCTATCTGACCAATGCATTCTGATTTTTAAGCTTATGTATTTTGACTGTCATGATTTAACAAGCTGCCAAGGCTGATCGTGGCTTTTGGAAAATTTCAAACATACCCCTTGTGTTGCAATTACCGGGTAATTGTCCATTGTCGTGGCTGGAATGGGAAAAAGGCTTGTTGCATTATATAACTACCTGACACCTATAATCTTTCACTTCTTGGCTCTATTGAGCGACTTTCATCTGAATTCCATCTGATGTTTCTCCACCGTTTGATGAACGAAACCAACCCATTGTATGTAAAACCGACCTTTCCTCTGATTTAAGCCCCAATAACTATTCTTATCATATCGTCTGTGTTCAAGAAATGTCCTATATTAACAATTCCTCCCGTATACCTCAAATTCAACATATATATTTCTTCTTTACTTCCCACTTTCTGCACACTTCCCTCATCAAATCGTTCTCCAGTCCATTTTTCACTCCAAAGCACTTGATGTTCACGAGAAATCTCTGTAGGCTCGGCTTCAGTGCCAAAGCTGGTATCTTTCAGGGGTCAAAATTGGTGCAGCCGACTCCTCGTGCATTCTCTACTGTCCCAAGATTGCTTCAGGCCACCCAACTGATGCCATCCCTGGCTCAAACCATACTTCCAACCGATGAGAGCCAATCTGATATCGAATTCGACGTAACTGATTCGTCAGTATCTAAACAAAAGACCAAAAAGGTCAAGAATGAAAAAGTCGTTCTCTGGAAGATGTACGGCACTTTCAACAGACACAACACCCACATCAGCTTAGTTGCAGTCGTTGAAGATTTGAATTTCTTACAAAATAACCCCGATTTATCCTACAACGAACAAGTGTTGTACTATCTTAGGCTCCCCCATCAACAGAAGGTACATGTTTCAGCAGGACAATTGGGGTTCAGAAAGGCTCAAAGACAGGAGTATGAAGCTGGATACCAAGTCACCACCAGGGCATTTAAATTGATACAAGACAAGAAGTTGCTCAGTCCTACTGACAAGATAGAGTTGGTTTTGAAGAACTTTGGTAAGGGTAGAGAGGCGTTCTTGGCGGCATTGTTAGGTAAAGAGGGCAATGATATCCGTCCTCACATTGTTAGAATCTCAGATGACACCATTCTTAAGTTTGGTGGTACAAGATCCAAGAAGTTAAGAAGATTATAAGCATGTATATACACAAATATTTGGAGGTTGTAGAGTAGAGGTAAAAGTGGATTGAAATTGGATTTAGCCGTGTAGACTGGCTAATGAATCAATAGACATATTCACGAGAGAATAGGCAATGAACGCCAACTAGACTAAACCGAATGAAAGTTGATTCATACTAGTTAATATTTGATTATGAAAGGACTATACTCGGCTAAAATTGAATCAGCTGCTCGATTCATTCCATACTACATTTGACTGGTACCAGGCCAATTATACACTAGAAAGGTTTCCTGAATAAATTCAATTCAAACGATGAATTTAAACCAAAAATTATAAACCAGGAGAAAGTTGACCACCGGTCTGAAAGAAGTGGACTACAGCAAGTAGACTATTGAGGGTTTCAGAAAAAAATGGGGACAGAAGAAGAGCTACTTAGACTTATAGAGGAGAGTGAAAAAGCGAGGGAGGAGAAACCAAGAGAACAACGACTTTGATAAAGTTTGGATGTCGAAAAATATCATTGAAAATCTAGTCAGAGTTGAATTGAGATTATCATTCCATATCGTACATAATATATAGTGCAATACCGTGTAAAAACATGCGCTATTACAAATTACACTCTGTCATTCTTTACTACATCCGTCCTCAACTCTTCTCTTCCTCTCTCCATCTCTCCCTCTCGCTTCCACCAAAATCACACCTTAACCAAATCACGTGCAGTCAAGTAGGGCTTCGGCAGTCACACCAGAAAGTTTGCAGATTATGTGCAGGCAATCAGCGTACCGCAGCCCATCCTGTGGAAAAAAATGTTCACAGAAAAATCAAATTTCTACTGTCCTAACTTACAACATAATGGCTCCAAGTATGTACCTTAATCTTCGAAGAGTGAAAGTGTCATGAAGCGGAAGAATATCAGATGAGCATGATGTGGATACTTGACTCATTGTATATCCAGCAAACCTGCTGCCCAAGTGATCCTGACCTCGAAAAGTCAATTGTAGGAAAGTCCATCAAAGAGGATCCTCAAACCCACTATGTCATGTTGTTCTCTACTGTCGAATAGAGCAAATTATCCCACCGTGGATTGTACGTTTTAGAGCACTTCTGAAGCCATTTTTACGTCAAAAATCTCTAGAATCCGTACTTCCTATGGAAGTGAAAAATTTTTGTTGGCATCATCAGTCTTGTGACAAATATGTGTCGATAACTCCCTTCTACTTCATGTCCACTTCTTCTTGTCGACAACCCCGAATCTTCGTTCATTCTTCTTTACCATTATACTAACATAACAGCTACTAAGGCTACTGCTGCTAAGAAGGCCGCCTTGAAGGGTGGTAACGCTAAGAAGGCTACTAAGGTCAGAACTTCCACTACCTTCCGTTTGCCAAACACTTTGAAGTTGACCAGAGCTCCAAAGTATGCTAGAAAGTCCGTTCCTCACTACAACAGAATGGATGCTTACAAGGTCATTGTTGCTCCAATTGCTTCTGAAACCGCCATGAAGAAGGTTGAAGATGGTAACACTTTGGTTTTCCAAGTTGACCTCAAGGCCAACAAGAACCAAATCAAGGCTGCTGTCAAGGAATTGTACGAAGTCGATGTCTTGTACGTCAACACCTTGATTAGACCAAACGGTACCAAGAAGGCTTACATCAGATTGACTGCTGACCACGATGCTTTGGATATCGCTAACAGAATTGGTTACATCTAAACAATATTAATATACTAGTTTACGGGATTAACAAATTCGGAGGTGTAATATAAACGATTTAGCACTATACGTAGATGTTTTGTATGGGTAGGCCAAAAATTTTCACTTCATGACGGCAGTAGGGTGTCAGATCACGTGAATGGTTATTAAAATCGGGAGGGTATGGGAAAAAAGGTTTTCTCGAGTACAAATTCTCACTTAAGGGGCCAAGGTTTTGGTTGCAACCATCGATCAGTGATAGACGCTAGCTGATACGTACGATGCACTCACCTGGAGGTTCCGGTATGAATAGGCTCTTAATAAAAGGGGTGAAAATAGATGGTATAACAGGTAAAAGCATACGAAGAAGATTAATAATAATGGTTAAAAGTTATAAATAATATCGTTTTTATTATCAGGAGAGTTACTTATTATGTGGGTTTCGCATCAGGGGGCATGCCGACTTATTTTACAATGATCCTGTTACAGACATCCTTTGGCTATTGTCGGTATATTCCATCTCTATCGGTAGAGTAACATTGAGCGTATTAGAAATACAATCTCTCTTGTTGCTAGAACCAATATCGGTAGTTAAGTTGAATTTAACTTCAGATGTGTGAAATGTTACCGTTTAGTGCTCCAATTAAATGAAGTTATGGCTACGATAAGATTTATCCCACATGTGAAAATGATCCTTATTACTGTTACCGTGTTACAAACCTCTTGTTATGCCAAATTAAGTCGCGTCGGCTCGTATAGGAACAATCCGAAGAGCTACAATTCTTGTATCTACTCACAATATTTACAGATCCAATCTATTAGCGGAATATAATTGGGATACGAAAATCCTTGCATAAAATTTAAAATATTTTAAGCACTATGACGAAGTGAGTTCTTTGAAAGTGAAACTGGTGGTTACGTGCAATCGTAAGGAAAATGAGTGAGTGAGTATAAGCGCATCATCTGCAAGACCGTTAAATGTTTATATGTTATGAACAAAGGTGAGAATCCTTCTTTCATAGCCATGAGCTCATGTTCTTACCTGACGGAATTTAAACAAAGAGAACCCGATTCGTGGTGAAGCTTAAATGCTACCGAAATATCGTTCGGGTTTTTCGGCGGGCGAACGGGCGATAGAAAGAAACTCTTATTTATGACGCACTATTCTTATTTAGTAGGCATTTGGTTTCTTGGGCTGGCCCTTGAGCAGCTCTATGACGTAAAAGAGAGGGCAAAAAAAAAATACCCTTGCCCAATTTAGAAATAACCTGAAAGAACGACAATTCAGCCTGTGGATAAGACCAGCTACTAAATTTTTTCATCCTAAGAGTTTTGAATGAACAGGACAAGCCAGATGATCCGAAGTATAAGTCCGCATGTCATTGATCCGGTGAGCAGTCTTGAAGTGACACGATTGGAAAATACTCAAAAAAAACCTTTAACTGTCATTTGATCTCATGTGATGCATCCGACATCCTAATTCCGACATTCTATCCAACAATATCTACATTCTTTGAACCTCTCTTATCTCTGATTGTTTCCAATATCCTTTTCAAACCTCATTCCTCCTTCCTTTGTCCTAGTGCGTCAATATCTGAGGCTTCTACTATATTTTCATCTAAATTCTAGCCGCCACTTGCAGGCTTTCTACCACCTTGTACATCATATGACGTAGTTCACCTCAACGTGGCGCAGTAGGAGCCCTTGATGTCCTGTATACATCTCTTTTCTTTTGGTAAACATATAAGATTACACCAGAAAAGAAACATAAAACCGACGATAACGGTTGAAATCAAAAATTAAAATCACCAGTTGTAGCAGCGCTAAAAATATTATAACCCGACTCATCAAGGTAAGCATAGATAAAAGGAAGGTGCCAAAATTATATAAGAGGGTAAGAACTCCCCCGAATTGATTTCAGAAATTATCTAAACCATTACAACAAATCATGACTGTCATTAAACCACCTGCCACATTCAATATCAACGCTGCTCTTTTCGACTGTGATGGTACCTTGGTGAATTCTACTGGTGCTATCTCCGAATTCTGGAAGAACTTCGCCAAGACTAGACCTCACTTTGATGCTGAGGAAGTCATCAGAACCTCTCATGGTTGCAGAACTTTCGATGTGATCCAGAAGTGGTCTCCAGAAGACGCTGAAGTTGAACAAGTCACCGCATGGGAAGGTGCTATCCCTGACACATACGGTCAATTCGCAAAGCCAATCCCTGGTGCAGTCGAATTGGTCAACCAGTTCGAACAGTTTTCTAAAAACGAAACTGACAACAAGCAACAGAGATGGGCTATTGTTACTTCCGGTACTTTGCCTTTGGCTTCCAAATGGTTGAAGCTTTTGCAAATTCACCAGCCAGAATGTTTCATCACCGCTGAGAAGGTCACCAAGGGTAAGCCACACCCACAAGGATACCGTCTTGCCAGAGACACCTTGGGCTACGAGCACGAGGACTTCAAGGTTGCCGTCTTTGAGGATGCTATGGCCGGAATTGAAGCCGGTCAAGGTGCTGGTGCCATGGTTATAGGTATCTGCTCTACCTATTCTCCAGAAAAAATCATTGCTACTGGTGCTGACATCGTAGTTGATGATCTTTCTTCATTCTCCATCGAACTGTACAACCCAAAGACCGATCAATTTAAGGTCGTTGTCACTGACTATCACTTCGCAAAGGACGAATACTTGGCTTAAACGGGATAAATTTATAGAGGCTTTATGCATATTGACCACAGTTACGCTGTTGGTCTCAGGAATATATTATTTATAAAAGTAATAGATTGTAGGTTTCGATGTGGGTGGACAATTAATATAAATAGTTTGGTTGAGTGCTATTGCGTTTCTCAAGTCGACCTAAGATAAAATAAGACTTGTGGTAAAGGACATTCTAGACATGTCCGATTTCGTGTCCAAGATTAGCTGGATGAAAGTGTATTTATTCGCAATATGAGGCGCTCTTATCTAAATGAATCCTAACGTTGATTGGTTTATACCACAAATATAGCTGAGTGATACATTATATAGTGACATGCAAATAAAAGCTGAATGCTTATTAGAAATTAGATAGCTTAAAATCAAGAAATAAAAGTTGCCATCAAGCTTCATATAAACAGCAGATATCGGTGTCTCTGAGCACTTCAAGGACATTCTAGATCTGTCTCCGCTCTGCCTCCCTCTTTCTTACCGAAACTTACAATCCTCCCCCAACCTATCTGTTTATGTTAGTCGTGGTTAACACCGACTTTGCAACCTTTATTCATAGGCGAGTGTCACGTGACGTGCTGCTTGCGACATGTCTTGCGATGACTAGCCCCGAGGAAGAATACTTACTTGACTCCCCATTTCTACATCCAGAATACTACTATCTGATATCTTTCTGGTACCGTATCTAACTCTATAAATGATCTCCTATTTTTCATGAACCATTTGTCACCTTTATTGCTTGTCAAATCCTCTTCAACAATACCCACGCCTTCATTTTTTAGCTCATCTCCACTCATCTCCATCTCCAGACCCACTTTAATTTTTCACGACGCATTTTTCAGATTCAAGCTCATCGCTGATAGTTTACAACTGACCATGGCATCGTTAACAGATCAATTTACGGTGGCTACGCTTCCTAGGATTGCAGATGTAGCCTTTGAGAATAGAGCATTGGTTGCATCTCCAACTCTGAGCTTCGAGGATTCCCTTCATGTAGGTATTTCGAGGGCTTCTGTGAGCACCTACAACTTGAAACCTTCACCAAGACTTGTCTGGTCATATGCCTTGGCCCCTTCGATGATAGTTGATTGTATTGATGTAGTGGACTCTGATTCAGAAAGGCGATTTGCCGTTGGTGTCACCGATAGAAAGGCAAACAAGGTTTTATTTATAAAGAAACTCGACGATGGAGTTGAAGTCTTCACCATTCCAGTGGGTGGTAAAGTGGTTAGCATCAAATTTAGTACCGACAAAGATCATGTTTATATCATTTTGGAAGACTCAGAAGTCCAAGTGTACAATTTTGTCACTGTCTCTAATCCTGATGACGTGGAAGACGAAGAACTTGACCAATATACTAAACCAACCCACACACTCTTGAATAAATTAAGACATACCACTATCATTCACCACGATTACCTTACCAGATCTTCCGCTCTTGGGTCACATACCAAAGATGGGTTTCTTTTACTCGTGGAGTCGGTCAACAAAAGATTGCAGGCTCGTCTTCTTTCCTTAGACCTCACCAATTCCATTGAAATCAAATCTTTCCAGTTGCAAGAACATTTTAACAACTCGAAATTCGCATATGACCCTACTAGTGGGCTTTTACATCAGTACGTTTTGAGTACAAACTCCTTGGTCACATACCTGTTGCCCCATTTTACTGTTGATCTGCTGTTTGAGTTGATTTTACCCAAAAGCTCAAATGTCAGCACTAATGACGTTTCTATTTTATGTGCTGCCCCACTGAGAGTAATAGTTTCTTCGGGAAGCTCTTTGTATCTTTACCATACCAAGTTTAGAGCGTTGTTGGACACTTACCACGAGGGAGAAAATAGTGAAACCGTGTTGCAATCGGTGGTATTCGTGAATGGTAACACATTGAGGACCACTAATACCTTTGCCGTCTACTTAAACCACCTGAAGAAGCTCAATGAGACTCATTTGAACGTTATTGGCGTCAATGTAGGCTTTGGAACCATGAGTGAATGTTTGGGTAAAGGAATTCCAGTTTGTTCGTCGAAAGAATCTTCTAGATCTTCGTTTAAAGCCCTTGTAAATTTATTAGATGATGATTTCGTACAAAAGGAACTGGAGGCAGAAAAGGAATTACAGCAAGTCTATAAAGCTTTGGATGTTGCTGCTTCCAATAAGGACCTTCAAGCCTGGGAACGAATTTTAGTTCCATTCTTAAAGGGCGAATCCTGGTCCAGTATTTCCAAAAGGAAAGTTCCATCAGCACCTTCAACTCCAAAGAAGAACAAGGGGAAGAAAAGCTATGAATACAGAGCCTTTGAAGTGGAAAAGGATAGAGTTGTGGAATACAATTTTATCAAGGAGATTCTTTTGTTGATTTTCCAAACCTCTGACCATAACAGAATCGTTTTGAAGCAAGATTTTCTTCCAGAACATACCCTTACCTATCTTCTTACCCATCCACTTTTCCCCAAGATTTTCACGGTTGGAATTCTTGAACTTTTTGAAGAATTGAACAACTTAAGACTCTTGAGACAAGCTTTGATTACCTGTCCTAATTTAGGATGTAATGAGATCGTTGGCCAATTATCCACTTCTAATGATGACATATTTATTGATACAGTTGGAAGACTTATTGAAGAATTCTCCATATCTCAAATCACTGATGCTTTGCTCTTGAAGGTAAGACAGAGAACTGATTTTAATTTACAAGATATCATCAAAAAATGTTTCATTCTTGACTGTGGATGGGATTTAGCATCTGCAGTTGTAGATGCTGGGGGGATCTTTGGATGGTCGTCAGTTATAATAGACCGTCTTATTGAAGATGTAGAGCAACAATTGGAATCTTTGAAGCGGAATAATTATAACTTGACCTTAACCTCACAAGCTTTGTTACAAGTAAATGACCATAAGAGTCAAAAATCGGTCAAGAAGAAGGAAGCAGAAGAGGGAGATATTGTAGAGAGCACTAAACAGGAAGATCAATTAAAGTCGATGTTAACCATCAAGAATACTTCCCGACGAAACATTCTTGACGATAGTTTATCGAAAAAGGTTCCTTCGTACTCTATAGAAAAGCTCGTATTATAGGATGATAGACTGATGCATGAAATAAGTAGGATGAAAAATATTAAAATGAAGGAAAACAGTAGACTATCTTTAGATGAATTGTAGAGTAGAAAGAAGGACGGGGTGAATGGATTCGATTCTGATTTTCGGAAAACCTCTAGAAGTTATAAGTCGTTTCAAATATAGATAATTGATTGAACGAAAAAATGTTGAAGCTCTTAAAAGTTGTTCAAAGTTTTCATTAGCACATAGATTTATCATTTTGTGAGCCAAAAATGTCAAGACGGAGAAAATTGACAAGGAAAGAAAAAAGTGAACTTAATATAAAACTACTTGACAATCACCAAATGACCAGAGGTGCAGCTCTCACCGCATACAAAAACGTGCTTAGGGCCACTAAGACGGCTTTTGGTGCTGATACAGAGGTTCTTCTTGCCGCCAGAGCCAAAATTAGAGCAGGTTTCGCCGAGCCAGTGGAATCTGAAGCCCAAGCACAGGAGAGAATCGACCATCTTAATGGAGTGGCCACCATTTTGAATCAAAACATAGTTCAGGGCCGTAAGAAAGAGAACGATGAAAGATATATGTTAAACATTCACTCCAAAACAGAGTTGGGAGATAACGAAACTATAAAGACAAAGAAATCAGAAATGGGTTCTCTAGCTGGAGCCAAGGCTACTAAGAGATGCTCTTAATGTACATAGAATATAAAACTGAATAATCCAGGCAACGAATTTTTTTTGTAGATATTGTAGTTGCAAACGGTGAAAAGAGACTTATACTTTACAGAACGATGATAGTGACTTTATTTTTATTGAACGTCACTTCATTTGGATTTGTTCTGATGGTTAATAATTTATTATCGAGGGGTATTAGTCATAGTGTATTGAGTTCACGCTGTCAATATAATAGCCATTGAAAAATTTCCCCAGAGTAAACTTTACTTGAATAACACACTAGTTTACAATTATTGTATTAGAGCCATGTCTCAAAGCTCCAAAAGAGACATTCAAATCTCCAAATCATTATCATACCTACTTCGTCATGGTGCAGAGAAGGAAAAGCTAGCTATAGATGCAAATGGCTACGTTTTACTCAAGGATATACTAGGTCACAATCGGGTGAAAAGCCAAAAAGCTACTGTTGAGGACATCGTAAGGATTGTAGAGAATAATGATAAAAAGAGATTCAAATTAGAAAAAAGACCACAATCTGGAGCAACTGAGGAGCAGTGGTACATCTGTGCTAATCAGGGCCATTCTTTGAAGGGGGTAGGGGAGAGTAATATGGAGATGCTCGATAGTATGACCAAATTTCCTCTGAAGATATTGGTGCATGGGACATACCAGAGAAATTTGCAATCTATTTTAGCAAATGGACTTTCTCGTATGGGAAGAAACCACATTCATTTCACGTATGATGATAAAATTCTAGCCGGCAAAGATACGGATCCAGAGACGAAAACAGCAATCTCTGGATTTCGTCCAAATTCTAACGTACTAGTATATTTAGACATTGCACGGTGTCTTGAATCAGGGTTGAAATTTTATAAGAGTGACAATAATGTAATTCTCAGCCCTGGCAATGACCAAGGCTTCATATCCAGCGAATTGTTTGACAAAGTTACGGATCGAAATGGACGTAATCTCTTGCAGAAGTGAGACAGGAGAAAACAGATGCGATACAAAGGTGTAAGAACAAGATGTAAGGATAAGATTATGGATTTAATATTTAGATTTGCAGTTTTGAAGGATGAAAATATATGCGTAAATGATGGAAGGTAATATGTAGATGAAAGTGATAGACGAAAACATATAGATGTAAACAATAGATGAGAACATAGAGTTGATTACTTAGTCGACTAAGATCACCACCCATTGTCAGTTAGATCAATGCTTCAGTGGAAAAGTTTTTGCAAATGGTACTTCTATGCTGTCATTCATTAAAACTCTAGTTAAGGAACTGGTGCTCATACAATTTTTCATAAATTCTTTTAACAGGAGAAATTGGCTTCCTAACCAGGGTTTAAATGTATCAGTTGCCCTTCCACTCAACCCCCCCGCAACATGTATTTCATTGCTTTGTCCTGATGGCTATTTTTTCCCTTACGGTTCAAGTTTAAACTACTAGACGCCTTCCGTAATAGGGATAGCAAAACAGATCTAGACTCAAGTATGCATGGTATTGACCTTTATAGATACGCAAAATATAAAAATATTTTCGATCTAGCCAAACCATTGGTAAAATTTAAGTAAGACAGGAGGGAGAAAGCATGAAGTGATGAGACAACTAGACAGTGACAGAGGTACATGTAGCGGTAGAGAAATAAAAGTCTTAAATTTATGATATGGTGGTCTGATTTTTGTCGAGCTAAGAACAACAACTATCAGCCGAAGGCAAAGTCCCCACCAGCTGTGTCATAACTAGTATTCCAACATCGCGCCGAAGAATAAAGCAGGTGAGACAATAGGAAGGAATAAGTAGGCGCGGAGCGGAAATTATCAGTGGTGAACTTTCCTGCAAGGGAAAAAAAATACCCTTAAAGACTGAGCTCCTTAGAGTTGCAGGGTTTGATCTGAGCAGCAACAAGATGGTAAAAGCATTTTAGTCAGGAGAACTTTCGAGGAATTGGGAGATTCCAAAGACTCGACTGAACACTTACTGTTTGGAGTCGTCAAAAAATTGTATTCAACATTCTTCTTCACCTCTTTAAACATATCTGAATCAATTTTGGCCACTGGAAATATTTTTAGTTTTCTTTTGGTGAAGCTTTTTTTTTTTTCCTTTTCCTTTTTTTTTGGTTCCATGGACATGGTCTCGACTTCTTATGGGCCAAATCTTGCCAGTTATAGTTGCATATTTCCTCTACCAAGACATATCTTTTCAAAAAGTTTGAAACATTAAAATAGTGATCGCTAGACCAGTTTTAATTGATTATCATATATTCATCTTTATTTACCCGTTAATAGATCTGATCTAGAAGAGCAGTATAATTAAACAGGTTTTATTCCACAGGCTCTTTAATCGATTGAGATACCTATTTATAAAGCCCCTCCTTCCACTATAGTGCTTAAACTGACTGGCCGTAAGTTGAAACTCCTTAAACAATTGAAGTTATACAAATAAACGGCCCAAATCCTCTGCTCCATCAATCGATCACTAATCTCAAAGTTTAAACAAGTTCAAACAAGTTCAAACAAGTTCCTCTATCAGTGGATCACATGTTTCCTGTTCAATAAGTCGCTGAATGTCGGTTGATACATCAATAGCGAATAAAAACCAAATTTGTCAATGGTATTGCTGTCTGTGTGGACAAAGTTTTGGCCAAATTTATTATAAAGCGGATTCCGATATAACCCTTAATGAAAATGATTCATTCGAAAACCTCAAGTACTACTCTCAAATAATATATAAGGACGCAGAGATGCGGTCAACCTCAGAAGCATCGGTTGCTCCATTTGAATCACAAGAGATAAAAAATTATGCAGAAATTGTATTGAAAATTCCCACCAGGTTTACTTGTCATCGTTGTGATCATATGATGTGTCCTTATTGTCCTAAAATACGACTTAGAGATTTGAATAGTGAAGGATGACCACAGGAAAAGTCAAAGTTTTCATTGGTCTGGTGTTAACCCTGCCTCCCCTTCTTCGGGTATCTTTTGGTTAATAGCTGATTAGTTTGCACCAATTTTTTTTGAGAATAGTAGGGGTGCCACCTACTTTACTAAGAGAGGGTCTATATTTTTTCACTTCGGATTGTACAGTTATTTATTATTATTTGGTTATAGATTGTTACAGGGATTAAAATGGCATAATTTAAGGTATCGCAACTGTAGTAGATCCTAATTTATCGTCTATCTGTTGAATAATTGACTTTGTCAGCATTCTATTCTTTAATTGTCTCTGTTAGCATTCTGTTCTTTAATTACTTCATAAGCATTCAATCCTCAAAACACTTTTTTTGCATCTACTCTATTATAACCTTACTAGCACTTACTCTCTAATTACCATACCAGTATACTCTTTAATTACCTTACTAGCATCTACTTTCAAAATTACTTTATTAGAATTCCGTTCTCTAAATACACTGTTAGCATCTACTATCTGATCACTTTATTAGCATCTACACTTAAACTCAAGTCTCTCACATTATATTGCATCTTCAAACCTCTCTGAAATCGAAAAATATTTAGTGCGATTCAAATTGATCACCTATTTCAGTATTATTTATTACAACTACTTATCAACCCCTTAAAATGCTTAGAAGACCCGCTACAACCATCAAATTGACCCCTGAGGATATCTTGGAGTACGACGACACTTCAAAGCCGCAATTTGAGATCCACGGAGACATGGAAATGGGCAGCGTTTCTCAAGAACAGGACCAGCCTGAATGGGACTCCAAGCAAAATCGTACGAGGCATGCCAGGATCGGCGCAAGCGGAACCAACGAAAGCAATTAAGTTGAATACTGAAAAGAGATAACTTCCATCTTATAATCCTCACAAAGTGACTGTTAAGATATATCAAATTAGATCCTTTTCCTTCTTAAAATTCCGAGACGGAATTTACATCGTTGCAACAAACGGTACCTTTAAATGATAAAACAGGAGCCAAAAAAATGACCTAAAGAAAGAGCATTGAAATGTGAAATTTCACCCTAAGTCGAGTGTCTGGACGCTTGTCTAATATAATGCATCGCCTATTATCCGTATGTATTGTCTATATTATAATGCTAATGCCATATTCTCTTACTTCTTGTTCAATGACTTTCTTTTCAACCACTTAGCTCGTGCATCGACCACACGTGCTTCTGACTTAGGCACCAACTTCTTATTAACCTGTCGTATTTCAGAGGCACTCACTTTCACTCTTAATACACCCTTTTTAACCACGGCTTTCTTAGCTTGCTTGGCTCTTTTGAGCTTTTCTGCCTTCACTTGTTGAGCCAATTCTTTCCTCTCTATATCTTCAAAATCAGAAATCTTCAAATGTTTACGAGCAAATTTTTCATCTTCTTCATCAGATGCATTCTCCTGATCAATAATGTCTTCAATTAAATCGTCTGGTAAGTATTCTGGTAATTCTTCCATCTCTATTTTCTTCAGCTTTTGTTGGTTGGTGTGGAAGTCGTTCAATTTTCTTCTTTTCTCCTTTCCCTTCTTTAGTGACTCTTCTTGGGCTTTTTTCCTAAGTTTCTCCTGTTCGACTATTTTGGATTTTGTTGTACTAGTGGATTCTTCTTCTGGTGCTTCATCATCGGAATCAGAATCAGACTCTGGTTGCATTTGTTTGGTAGATTTAGAGGCCTTTGGAGCATCCCCCATCTTTTCGTCCGCAGTGTGATAGTCAACGTCATTGAAACTATCATCCAGGAACTTAATCTTCTTGGGACCGGCCCCACTTCTGGTAGTAACCATGGCTTTTAAGTTCTGTAGTGGTTAAGCTTCTTCTGAAAATTTCAGCCCATCGCAGTTTAGAGAAGCCCATCGCTAATGATTATATGCAGTGTATGCTTATCAAGAAATTGATAGTGAACCCAAGAAGAACCATATAAATATCCTTTTAAATTATAGAGAATATACGGTCATTTCCGCTCTTATTGTAATACAATTACCTTGTAATTTTAAATTGCATGCATTTCTTTCTGTATTTCAATCTATAATCAAACTATTTATGCCATATTCTCTCCATTTCACTTTATTCAAATTGTTACGGGCAGCACGCACGTGACCTCGACTCTCAAGGGCCCGAATTGTTCCTTTATCGACTTCAACCCCATCTAGAATCAATTCATCTAATTGGAAAGTTACTGGCTGTTTGTTGCTAACACAAAAGAGGTCAATAAGGCCCCTTCCATCAATGTTTGTGTAACTGATATCGAGTACACTAAGATTAATTTTATCGAAACCAAAGTTTTGCATTTCATTGTAAAAATGTTTGGCAGCAAAGCTATCAAATCCCAGTTCGGGAATATATAAATGAGTTAAATTGGGAACAAGCTGTAGAATTTGTTTAAAATATACCACGTTGTGAGTCAGACTCATCGCTCTCCTATCAAATGTATCTTGAGGGAAAGTGAGTTTTCTTGCTCCACCTATATTCAATACTTTCAATTGGTCATCACGATTGCAAATTTCGAGCATTTTATAAAGTCCATTTCTACAAATACTGCTATTATATAAGTCCAAATGACGCATGCTAGCAAATCCAGGAAACATTTCACATGTATAGCCATCTAAAGTGAGGTCATTAGTAGATTCTCGTTCCCTGAAAACCAATTTCTTAAGATGGGCGTGTTTCGTTATATTGGTTTTATCTTCCACGATAAAATTATTCATAAATGTGATCAAATCGTATCCTAAATTATTTTCGAAATGTATCTCTTGTAGTTTAAAGAGTTTACTTAACATGGTTCCTGAGCAACCCAGTAAATCTTGAGACACAACGGTTAAACTCTTTAAATTAGGAAATTTACCTTCCAGAACCAGTTTCATCAATGGAACTGGTCCACCTTCTCTTTTAGGGTGTCCAATATGAGTTAGAGTATGCAAACTTTTTAAAGAATCAATCTTTTCATCTAATAAGATATCAGCCGATCCATATACTGATTGTTCGAAAATTGATTGCGTATTTTCAGATAAATGTATGACTTCCAAAATCTTTAAGTTGGCCAGCAAGCCTACAAGATGTGGAATATGACGAGTTTGAGAGGAGACGCCTAAACGAAGCATCTCCAATGTTTCAAACGGCCGAAGTCCATTGTCATCGGCTTTGTTATACTTATTACGCACAATGGAAACTAATAAATCACCGATACTAAAATGAGGATTTATAAGTTCCAATTTGCAAAGTTTCAAATGCAGTTTGAATGAGAGATATGAGATTGCCTCGAGAAAGAAATCTTGTTTCAAAGTTGACCGTAATTTGATATACTTGACCAATCGGGTTGACGTTCTTTTAAAGATCTTTTCTATAAATTTCATACCATTTAAAAATTCTGGTTTATCGATCTTGAGTTTGAAACAAATGGTCTCATAGAGAGAAGTGAAAGCGGTCAACCATTCATACCAGCTTTTGCATACCAAAAGCAGCTTGAACACTGATTTTAGATCGATTAATTTAAATATTCTTTCCATGAGTTCGAGAGGTAAATGCAAAAATGGATCGAGGGCTCTCGGTTTAGATTTTTTGGTGATATGTTTTCCGCCACTGTCCTCCAGAGATTCAGACATTGATAATCTTTTCCTTTGTCTTATATCTGCCTTTAGTTTATCGTTCAACATCTTATATTTCAGTTTCAAATTATCCAAGAGTTTCAATGGGACCGTTATTTGGTACTTTTTCCGAGCAGAGTCAATGGTATAAACTCCCTTTTGTACTACCTTATAGGCTTCAACATCTTTTCCCATAGTTAATAATATTTTCGAGTGGCGAAGGTAGCCTTTACAACCTAAAGGATCGATCTTTACCAAATTTTCACCATCTCGGAGGGCCTTTTTCAAGTCACCTAGCTTTTCATAAGTGGCAGCACGCAGATCTAGAATTGTTGGAAGCTTTGGATGAACTGCGGGGCCCATCACTGGTTGTGAAGATAATCCTAATGATTTACGGGCATTAGAAATCTCATGAGGGGTGAGACTTTGGATGGTAGAGATAAGGGTAGTATATTGCAGCAAAGCAATTTGGTATTCCTGATTTCTGAAGGAGACCAATGCAGCTGCTATATGTGTATCTATGACATCGCTATCACTGGTAGACATTATGGATAGAAGTGGAGGCAGATGTTGGCATTTGATGGCGTTGTAGATCACAAAATGATTTACTGAGACATAATTGTGAAAGAGTGCGATTAGAAATGCTGGGAGGGAAGAAGGATAAGGAAGTGATGAAGCAGGGTGTTGATGAAGAATGTGATGGGGAGGTGACGGGAGAGAAAACTAGAAAAAATGAGATCGGGAGACTATGTTCGTAAATTGTGGCAGTGTAGAGAGGTAGGTTGTTGGATAAAAATACGAGAGAAGTAGTAGGTTTATGGGTTGAGAGATGGTTGAAAAATATTTAAATTTCCAAACTAATAAATGTGTCAGACGGCGTGAAAAAGGGTATATAGTTGCAGGGTGATAAAATAATAAAGGGATGTACAGAAGTGGGTATGGATAAGTATCAAAATCTTCATGAAGGAGAAATGATACAGGGTACGATGTAAAAAGTGGAATATACTCAATAAAACTTTGATAGGAAGGAGACTGTAGAATTCATTTTGGCCCAAGCAGCATTGCAACCATTTTACGAGAAAAAAAATAGGGCACTATAGGGCGCAGTACGCAATTGAAATTGTTTCACCCCGGATGTTTGACTCTTCCGGAATAGAATAGGAAATGTTCCACGGAAAATGAAGAACTGCGGCCATATGAAGGTACATTGACGACACCATACCCGTAATAATAGCTCAGTAAGAGGCGACTCTTCGTAAATGGGAATGCGCGGCTGATGGGCTACATAAGATTTCCATTCCGTCCTCGCGTCAAATAAAAACGTGTGAACTCTAACCGTTGAATAATAATTGGCTGCTGACTTTTTCAAGGTGTACCACAGTTGAAGATTTGTATTAGAAGCCTCTTTAGTATTCTGTCTGAAATAGAAGGAATAGAAGAACTACGAATACTCATACGTCGTCCCACATTACCAATGGATCAGAAAATTACACCATAGTAGACGATTTTTGGACACACACTATTGAGTATAGAAAGAAAATTAATAACAATATATACATATATAAATCGAGAGTGTTAAAAAGTGTAACAACATGAACAAGAAGAGGCTATGGTGCAGCGATGGAGTGACAGGGAAACGTAAATGATACAATTGTTCATGTAACAAATATCACAAGCTAACCATATATCGCATAAACAATAACAATTCTGTACTTCCCATAGGATCTGTCAGCTCTTATCTTGGCCGCACGAGTCATTAAGGTCATTTATAGAATAAATGCTTACCAAAACTTTAAACCGCAAATAATACAATTACGAAGTCGAGAAAATAATCCTCAACTACAAGGTTATGACTGCTTCCAAAGAGGATAAAGCAGCTGATCATATAGTAATGAATACCTTAATATCGTTTTTATTTATGTTATTAGTTAACAACGTGTATCATTTTTAGCTATATTAATAGATATTGTAGTGAATTCTATCTTAATATTATTAACTACATATTAATTACCTTGAAATATTATTCATATATTAATATTATATGTATATTTAATAAAATAAAATATATAAAAATATATTAAATGTATATATAAAATATATCAAATTTATTATTGTAGGTAATACCCCCCAACTATAATATATTGTCTTATGTTTGTGGGGATTAGACTATAAAAGGGCAATGTAATGTAACAAATACAAATCCACATAACTGCAATGACCAACAATCCACCTAACGCGGATAACGACAAACTTTTATTGGTAATAATTGCCATTTTCATCCCACCTTTGGCAGTGTACATGAAGAGAGGTATATGTGGACTGTTTTGGCTCAACCTTATCCTCACATTACTCTTTTTCTTCTATATTATAGCCTTGGTGCTTGCTCTCATTATTGTTATGGATGACACGGAGCCTCAACACGCCAAGATTTATCTTGCCAATAATCAGAACGAGGTTCCAGCAGAGGCCAAGCCATTGCAAGTTCAACCACAGGTTGAGCCAGTGCAACAAACTTTTGTTGCCGAAGAAAAGCGGAGTGAACCTGTCGGACCTCAATCTGCGGATGTGGCACCACCTTACGGCAAAAGCTAGTAAAAATATATTAGTTACAATTGAGTTATATGATAATGATAGAAAATGTAGAAGTAGATGAATAAAATTGAAGATTATGAAATTTATGATATTTATCTGGTATGAAGAAGAAGAAAACAATACATCAATTGCAAATTTGATACACGGTTGAAAAAACTACTAAAATTATTTTAATTGCTGTCATCAAATACGTTAAATTACTTTCAGCTATTCATAACCGTATATAGTGAGCCATACCATTCTTCTTAAGTTTAGTTGATATTTCCCCACTAATCGAAAATGACCTCTAAGCCGCGTTTTGTTCTCCGCTGCACATTTTGACACACTTGTGCCCTTTTCTGCAGGACTACCTTTTCAAACAGCAATTTCCCACAGAACAATTTCTTAATAACACTCCTGACGGGGTCAAGCACTGGGGCCAGAGGTCGTCTGTGACGTTTCCGCTGTCTCAAGTGTATGAATCCTGCCTATGTATAACACCAACAAATACTTGTAATGTTTCGGTATCGAAAACTCCAACTTAAAGCCCCTTCCTTCCTCCCTAGCCTCGGTGTTGCTCCTACGCCAACAGGCTCATGAAATCGATCTAATTTTGCCGCCATATTTTTGGTTTTGGCAGCTCCATAGTAGCCAGATTGTTCTATAATTGTCTCCAGACATCCACAAATTCCTCCACAAATCCCTTAACACCCCTCAACACCCTCAGTATCCCGTCCGCGTACCCTAAAATTCCTCATCCCTCCATTCCCTGCTCGTTTTCCTATCTCGTAAAAGGTCCCTAAATTCCTAAATTGCGAAATCATCAAATTAGTAAAATTGGTAATCAAGATAATTGAAGAAGTTATAAAAGATAAAGATATAGATTGTAAGTATGGAATGAGTTTTCGTCATAGTTGCCACCCTAGCTAACTGGAGCCACTCTCTACTGCCATGTTAAGTTTACCACTAGTCGTTCGATGATTCAATTATTATCATAATTATTAATAGTACTCTCCTCTTATAACACCATTCCCAGATATTAATTTGTGTTGCTAATGTAGTTGCTAATCCGGTCTGAAATTCTTCCCAGAGTGCCTTGCGCTAACTACGCTCGCTATTTTAACTCACCACATTTACCGCACTCCCTTCGCTATTTAACTCGCCTACCTTCAATAATCAACTCCCCCGCCCTCGTTAATCTCACTTGCCACGCTAAATCTTGACATTTTCACAGATGTTCCCCTACTTCGCTGCAATGTTCCCACCAGCGCAACAATCCGCCTTGCTGGCATTTTTTAGGTGAGAATATTCCCACCCCTGCTGGTTGATGGCTTTTTTTTTCCACCCGTTCACCAAGTTCCCCAACGACATGCCAAAGAACACCCTATACGTGACGGGCTTCACCCGGGAACTGAAGGCGATCGACCTTGCTCCAGACTTCGAAAAGTATGTACCCTATTGATGTCACTGATAAATTTCCCAACTACCTCGGATTTTACCCCCCGAATTAGCCATCCCCTCAATTCGATTCCTCCGCCGCCATCCATCCTTTCGGGGGGAACAAGCCGAGGGGAAGGGGGGCTCCAACCACAGTAAATCAAGCCCGATATCAATCCAAACCAATTCAAACCAAACATATGCATGATCCCTACCATATCATCGAACCACTTATACTAACAAACAGATACGGAGATCTCGTTAGATTAGATATTCCACCACCTCGGACCGCCGAAAGTAAAAAGTTTGCATTTGTAGAGTACCAAAACAGTGAAGATTGCGAGAAAGCTTTGGAACTTAACGGTAAAACTCTTCCTTATGCCCTTGAAGAAGGCCTTGTAGTTGAGTTGGCCAAATCTGACCCCCTTGAAAAGAAACGTCGCCGTATGAGAAGGCCCCCTCCACCAAGATACCGTGATGACTACGGTTATGGTGGTGGTTATGGAGGTAGAGCTCCACCACCAAGAGGTGGCCATGGAGGCTACTATGACGACGGATATGACGACAGACGCTACGGAGGAGGTTATCGAGGGGGACGTGACCGTGAATATGACCGTGATAGAGATTATGATCGTGACCGGGATTATGACCGGGATAGAGACTATGACCGGGACCGGGACTATAATCGTGACCGAGACTACGACAGAGATAGATACAGCCACCCCGGACGTGACCGCGACCACCGTAGACCTAGACGGGGCCCAGCTAGCGAGGATAACAACAATAGTTATGCCAGTAGAGGCAGATATTCCCGTTCGCCGTCAAGGCTGCCCCGAAGGGAAGCATCGAAGAGCAGATCACCACCACCAAGAAGAGACCGGTCACGGTCACGCTCTCCTGTGCGGACTGTAGGGTGAGATTCATAGAGAGAAATCTCGACTAATGCAAAAGAGTGTAATATACATTACTATGTAGAAGCTGTAGGTGTGAATCTGGGATTCAGGTGGAAATGATCATCATATACAAAACTTTCCAAGAGTGGATCCACTTTTAACATTCTGTCCATGTCATTTGTAACTTCTTCTTTGTATATATAAATCTTTGTATTTTCTTCTATCTTCTTCTATCTTCATACTTTTACTTTCTGCTTTCTGTCTTCTTCTTTTTTCCGTCATTCTCCTTAAACTATCAATACCATCTACTTTCCATCGATAAATATTATTCCATTATTATACACTTATAAGAATCCAAAAAGTCCTGCTCCTCCAGACGTATCACCAACACTTCCCGCCCACTGGTATCTATTGTACATATCGATGTTTTGAGTTGCCTTCAGATTACGTTTCATGATAGTATCGCTTATGGCAAAAGCTATACACAGAAGAACCAAAGTATCCTGGTCCAATGAAAGTGTACTATCAGGCTCCAACCCCCCCAAACTATCCAGATCTTGGTAAAGCTCAAACTTCAGTTGTTCACGAAATTTCTTGGGGATCAACCCTGTGCTTCTGTTGTTATATACCAATGCATCTGTTGCCGCTCCAAAAGGAGGGAGTTGATTAGAAATATACCCTTTGTATTGTAAAATGAACTGTTTCTGGTCCAAACGCATTAATGGCAGTTCTGGTGACGGAAAAGGGTTGTTCATAGCATCTACTTCCTTAGTTATCCCCATGACGATCCTGTTATCGTCTGAAATGATTTCATCCTCAGCAATTAACGTACCCCTTTGGCTCAGCACCAGCCCAGTAGAACCTCTACGTTCCCCCGTTTGCAGGGGTCTTCTTTTCCGGATAATGTTTTGGATCTTGAACTGGGGTTTATCTACGATATCGTCACATAACGAAGGCTGACTGTCATCTAGAATGAGGAGTTTAAAATTAGGTAAGAGTCCAATACTCATCAAACAATTACCGAAGATACGAAATCGAGTTCCCTTGTAAACAAAATCAGCAATTGGTTTGAATGTATGCTGAAACATGATAACCTTGAAGGATTCTGCACCTTCAGGGTTAAAAGTGAACATTAGACGCTTTACAGAGGTTGTGGTTTTAGTAACCACACTGCAAAACCTATATGACTTTGGTGAGATCTGAGGAGGAGCTACAATTGGAGGAGATTCGTAGAAACGGTCAAAAGAGATATCAGCTCCATCATCTCGAATGTACAGATGAAGCTGAGCCTTCAAAAAGGGCAGTCCTTTACCTCTTTCACGATATTCCAAGGGTACACCCTTCTCCTTCGAAGATCGGATCCGATTGAAAAGGCCAAACTCAGCACTACTAGTGAAAGCAATGGAATGGGATTTGAAGATCTCATGCACTTGAACTATATCACGCTTGGTGGCAAACCTCAGACACAGTTTTCCCATGATGCTATATTTTTGCTGGGAGCTGGTGATAGTTTCCTGACTGGAAGAGAGTGATTGGGACTGGTATACTCTCCTAGATTGGGTAGACCCATGGGGTTGATTTCCAGTCCCATTTGTCGGGATTGTACCATTTAGTTCTGCCCGCATTCGTCGTACCAAGAAGGGGAGATAGCTGGTGAAATTTTGCTGATAAGTTTGTTGAAGATTGAGCCGTTCTTGATTAGTATTGTAAAGGGTTCCCGTATCAGATAATGGGGTCGAGATAAGCGAAGCTACATCGTCGTTATATTGCCCTGGTTCGGCAAAAGTGTACTCATTTAATAAGGCAATACGATCATCTTGGATCAGATCATGTTCTCTATCTACATCAGGGGTTGTATTATGTGGTTCGGTATTGATCGGGGTGTGTGGTGCTGAGGAGCTGGGGTGAAGATGTCGATGGCTACTTTGTGGAGACAAATTTTCGTTGGAGACGCCTACCACGGCCCGAGAGTGAGGAGTAGATGGCTTTGAAGTATCTGCATCATTAGTACTTGATCTCCGGGCTCTTCGGAAGATTTTCTTCATGTTTATGATACTTTCCCTGGCACTTTCAGGATTCTGGAGAAGTAAATGTCCTGCTTTGAGCGGCAGGGAATGATGCATATGGGGTTAGGAGCCCAAACTTACAGAGACTAACCACCAGAGGAAGCCATGAAGAAACAGACAGGAGAGTATTTGAATTTACCGGAAAGGAACAAAGTCCACTATAGTTTGATTGATAGAGAGAGAGAGAGAGAGAGAGAGAAGAGGGAGATACAAAGAGAAGATGAAGCGTTCAAAAATGGTTTATTTATCAACCAGTTTCCAGATGTATATACTTGTAGCCGACATGTCGGTTATAACGCCTCTATGAATCTCTTGGCTGAAGGATCCACTTGCGTCAACGTCCCAGTGCATAATAAAAATGTAAATGGAGTATTGAAGTAAACATAGGGATTGAAATGTAACAAGCTCTGATTTCCGATCGATACAGTAGTGATAGATGTCGAGCAAAGAGGTGTTTGCATGAATGTTAGAGACATGGAGAGCTGCATTTGTCATAAGTTGACATGTGCTGCACACCTGCATGCGGCTGATAACAATAGAGGGCGCTGATATATTTAGCCGCTCGAGATAAGAGGAAGAGCAAGAGAAAAAGGGAGAGGAAGATATAATCAACTGATGGTGGTAGGAGTCATAAGCAGGTGTTTTGTGTGAGGGTTAATAAAAGATTCCAGACAGTGAAATTGAAATGTAGAGAATTGGTTGCTGAAGGTTGCCTGAAGTGTGTAAATATGGTACGCCTGGCAAACACGGCATGTAGATTCAATTAGAGGGGCTAGCACGAAATGAAATTGGTTCGAAAGCTGCTTAGAAATTCAGAAAGAAATTCAGAAAGAAATTCAGAAATTACTGGAAAGGAGGAGACCATGAAAAGCAGAGTAAGGGAACTAACGAGGAAAGATCTATGGGCTTAACAAAGTAAAACACACAAGTGAAACAATGCCTTATAGACACGAAGAATACAATAATAGAAGAATACACAATTTTCGGAAGCATCATTTACAATTACCCCACGTAATACTTCTCTCCAGGTAGAGAGAATTCAGTGTCAGTGAAAATCTATTCCACCTTCCTTTGATAGAAATTTCCACTCGCGAACTTCCACACTCATCATTGCCAATCAACTCAGAAGAGATTTACCCCATTCTGATTAAGTTGTCATACCTATTATATGCCTTTCCCATCATAAATGGATCCTCCACCTCAATATCAAATTACTTCACTACTTTCATCATCTCCACCCCCCCCAGTAAAACCAAAACACATGGTGTAATTGCACGTTTCAACTGTGGGGATTTTTGCCTGCCTGAGCAATTTCGGTTTCCGGATTTAGTGACTGCGAAATTGTAGCCCACTCACTGAAAAACTGTCGGCTCGGTAATTATTCATCCAGATATAGCCATCTTACGCCAGCAAAACTTCAATTTATACATCAATTGTCATGCCAGAATTACGTCGTTCTACCAGAATTGCCTCGAAGCCAACTGCCGCTGAACCAGTTGCAAAAAAGGCCAAGACTGTTGCTCCAAAGAAGCAGACCCCCGCTAAATCTACCCCTAAGACTGAAAATGACGAAGAAGAAAAGGCTTCTCCAAAAACTGGAACAGAAAAGGTTACCCCTAAAGTAGAAAAGGAAGAAAATGAGACAAAAGAAGAAATTTCTGAGCTTCAAATTGGTGACCTGATCCCAGACTGGGTCTTTCTTGATCAAGATGAAAAGGAAATCCATTTAGCTAAGCTCGATAAGAATATAGTGGTCATTTTCTCGTACCCTCGCGCTTCTACTCCAGGCTGTACTCGCCAGGCTTGTGGATTCCGGGATAATTACAATGGATTGAAAAGTAAAGCAGTTGTTCTTGGACTTTCTGCTGACTCACCAAAATCACAGAAAACTTTTGCTACAAAGCATGGATTTCAGTATAGCTTATTGTCTGACCCTAAGAAGAAGCTCATTGCTGCTTTAGGAGCCAAAAAAGCCGAAGGCAAGATTGCCCGTTCACATTGGATATTTGTTGATGGCAAATTGAAGGTCAAAAAGATTGGAATTTCACCTGAAGTCAGTTACAAGACTGCTAAGGAGGATATTGATGAGTTTGCTAATTGAAGGGAAGAAAAAGGTTTGAAAGGAAGTGGAGATAATTCTGTAACAAAGGGGAGATGACATAATACTATAAGAAAGATGAAGTTGAAATATGTCGAATCCAAGTAGTATCTCATGGAAACATAGTTGATTGTTAGAATGAAATTAAAGCCAGTAAAAGCATCATTAGCAGTGTTCTGTAAATAAGTGTCTACCGTCTTACTTATTGTTCGGTTCTTGACTAATGCCGTACTTATAGGTCAGCTCTTGTGTTTCCAAAATGTAGCCCATATTATTGAAAATCACAACATATCTTCTATTCGTTTCTAAGTGCTTACTCTCTTAAAATGCATATCTCTCTATATGATGTATCTCTAAGTTATCGACTTCTGGTTAATCCATCGCTGTTTCAATCCACTATCTCATCTACTTCAGTCTTTCTCTATCCTTAACACATTCTACGTTGAATAATTTCTACTTATCTACTTCCACTGCTCCATATCTTTAATGTATGTATATATACACACACACTGACACATATACATATATACACATGTATCTACCCCTATAAGCTCTTGCGTAAATACAAAAACGTCTGCAAAATAAACGTGAGTCCAGTGATGATCTTGGATACCCACCACCAATGTTGAACCACAAATGGACACAACACATAATGGAAATCCCATTGAGAAGTAGTCTGGTTATAAACCCCTGTCATAATTCCGGTGTTCCCGTTATAGTCACCCATCATCAGTCGTACAACGATTTCTTGTACCTGTCCTTTCTTACCGTTCAAATCTTGAGTCTTTACTGGAACCCATCCAGATTCTGTACGTTGATAATAATTATTACATCCATCATGATCATGACCTGTCAAGATAATACCATTCTTGTCACGATTAGGGAAAATGATATCTAATACTTTCTGGGTAGTTTCATATGAGAGATGATTTTGCAGACGAAGTTTACCGTTTTTATAGGGTTCCTTATCGTTGTTTTCATAGTAAACATGCTGGGGTCCATCAGTACAAAATGTGTCATCTGGCTTATAGAATGGGATATGAGTAAGAAGCACAGTATTACCTTGGAATTTGGCATTATCTCGTTCAAGATGCTCTAAAAATGACCAAGTAAACTTTATAAATTCTTCTTGAAGGGCAGGACCTTCCAAAGTAAGCAGATCAAGCACCACTATACGCCATTCGTAGGGAGTTCCTTTGTTATAATTAATGACATAGTTGTTTTGACCAAAGAGATGATGGAAACGAGCCATATGTTGCCAAGTAGCATCACCAGAATATCCAATATCATGGTTTCCGGTTAAATTGATAAAGAGAGGCTCCTTGATCAGTTCTCCAGAAGGTAATGGGAATGGTGAATTGGGATCGGTCCAATCGTATACATCATCATAGACACGAGAGTTATAACGGTCAGTGGGATCCATAGCATTTTCCCTTTCCATCCAACTTTGCCAATCATAATTTTCATGCTGTTTATAAGTATCTAATACGGTTTGACTATAACGAGGATCATTTCTAGGAAATAATCTTGTGACGTATCGATAAGTACGATTGTAAAACTCGGAATCGTATATCCATTGTGACAGGAAGAGATCACCCATAACTACTACATGAGTAGGAGTCATTCTTGTCTTCATAACGTTGTAAATATGTCCCAAATAGTAATCATTACCAAAATTGTCAAGACGTTTAATATACTTAGTCAGGGGCCAATTTCCATTAATCTGAGGGTCTCCAAAGGCAAGCATACGTATATCCTTTGGATGACCAGATTTATCGAAGATTGAATTCAGAAAGTCGGTCAATTCTGGTGAATTACCAACTTTATGTTTAAATTCAGCACTTAATCGAGTCCATAAATGATCATCATTTGACGTTTCTGAGTACCAGCGACAAGAATCGGGCAGGTTGAATGCTGGATACAAATAGACAAACGCGTTCATCACTACTGCAACGGCCGTGAGTGCCCATGTGAACACAGAAAGGAAGGAAGCCATGGAGATGCTAAGTGTAGTGGAGAGCAGCAAAACGTGGAGAAAGCCGAATTGGATTAAATGGGAGGGATGTTGGAATAATCTGACATTGAAATTGAATTTAAGTGGGAGGAAGTGTCCTCCATGGAAGATGGTAAAAAATGGCAAGACAAAGGACAAACGACGACTAAGAAAAGTATGTTAATATAATGAAAATCGTCAATGTCAATTCGGATACGAATGGCTGAATAGCTATAGATGTTTCAAAATATCATGTCCATTCTAAGTAGGTAATTGCTTCAAGTTTGAGTCTTAAATTTGTTCTTTTTGGTTTTCGTTTTAGAATTGTTTTGGTTCTAAAGCCAATTGACTACTGCTACTGTTTTTGAATGCATTTGACTACTGTGACTTTCATTGTATGCTTCCAACTACCCTTACTCTTTCCCTTTTCAAGACACCAGGCTCGTTTTCACCTACATTTCTCTTACTAAATATCCATTCAGATACTATCTATGCTAAACAGATTCGCTCAAAACTTGGTTCAACTTAGCAACCTTTCCAGCAACAGACAAGTCTACAGTTTTGTCACCAACTTCAACGACCAAACCACCGAGGATCTCTGGAGAAACAGTGTTGGAGATGTTCAAAGTCTTACCCTCCCCAACAAACAGAGACTTGGCGATAGAAGCCTGTAATCTCTTCAAAATCTTGGAGTCTAATGGCTTAGCTGAGGTAACCTTAGCCTCAACAATTCCCTTGTGGGCGTCATTCAATACCAGGAATTCAGAATAGATGCCGTTGAATTCACTCAAACGGTGGTTTTCCGACAAAACAGCCAAAAGATTGGTCACAGTCTTCTCCAACTTCAAAGACAGAGACAATGCCTTGATGACAACGTCTCTGTCGTCCTTGGTGGTAGTTGGGTTGGTAAGGAAGTCCAGTAATTTCTCATCTGCGGCGATAACTTCTTTCAACTTGCTCAACAGTTCGAAGGCCTTGTCGACGGAAGAGTCCTTGCTGGCGGCGGTGTACAAAGCGGTGGCGTAAGTACCATCAATACCGAACAACTGCACTGGTGGTCTCACGGTCTTGGCGGCAGTGGCCATGGAACGAAGGAACAAACGGGACGACATGATGTTTGTGCTAGCAGTATGAGCTTTTTCAGAATTACTATTTCTGTTTCCGAATCGCGAGTGGGAATCATTGGCCGAGATTCGTACTGAGGATTGCGCGGGTAGAATAAGATTGGGTAAATTTTAGACTGTACCGGATACATGCAGGAGTGAACCGGTCTGGGGCATGCTATGGATGATAAGTAATGTTAGTGATGATATAGTTAATGATGGTAACGATGGTAATGATAGCAATGATTGCAATGATAGTGATGATGAAGTTAATGATACAGACGTGATGTTACCCACATATATAAATATATATATCTACCTGTTTGTGAAACCATCATCCCATGCTCCTCTTCTACCGATATCTATTCACCACTTCATTCCACCCACCTTAACTTTCACCTTCTCACTTTCTCACTTTCTCACTTTCTTTTCTCTCTCTCTTCTCTCTCTCTCTTCTCTCTCTCTCTCTTCTCGCTTTCACTTTCTCCACTCCTCTCTCACTTAAACTTTTCTTCAACCTTCAGTAATTTTTCAATTTTCTTCATCACCATGCTTCCTAGCCTTGGACGTATAGCCGTCCTCCCCCTTTACCGGGCCTATGGTGTGAAATCTGTTCTTGCAGGAAGATTTCTCGCCACCGAAGCTACCCCCAATGAACCTCCTACCCCAGAAAACCAAAGCATCACCATCAATGATACTCTTACCGATCTTGAAAAGAGAGATATCGTTTACAAAAGAAAGCAAAGATTGGCAGATGAAACCGTCAAAATGAGAGAATTCCATTTTGGTTTGACAAATCCAGGCTCTACCCACTACAGGAAACCCATCCATTCACATTTGTACAAAGGTCAACCCGTAAAAGAACTTACCAGAAGACATGTCCCCACCTCAGGAAGAAATAATACCGGTAAGATCACCGTTAGAGGCCGTGAAGGAGGTCATAAAAAGAGGGCAAGAATCTTGGATTGGTTTAGAACTACCAGTGGTAAGCAGACTGTTGTACGTATCGAGTATGACCCCATGAGATCTGCTCATATTGCATTGTTAAAGCACAATGAAACCGGAAATTTGCTGTATATCTTAGCTGCTGCTGGAATTCGTGCTGGTGATGTAGTTGAAAGTTTTGTTAGTGGAATTCCAAAGGATTTTATGGCAGAAGCCAAGGCCAGTAACGAGGGAGAGGTCGATGAAGCCTTGTTGAACTCAAGAACTATGCAAAGAGGGAATTGTTTACCAATTCTGATGATCCCAGTGGGCTCTATTGTTCATGCCGTCAGTTTGGCTAACTTTGGCTCGGCAAAGATTGCAAGAAGTGCCGGTACTTTTGCCAGAGTCTTGAACAAATACCCAGAGAAGAAAAAAGCCGTCATTCGTACTGTTTGTGGTGAAGTTCGTTATGTGCCAATCAATGCCATTGCCACTTTAGGATCTGTTTCCAATAAGGAGCACCAATTGACTTCTTGGGGTAAAGCAGGTCGTTCTAGATACAGAGGATTCCGTCCAAAGGTTAGAGGTGTGGCTATGAATGCCTGTGATCATCCTCATGGTGGTGGACGTGGTAAATCTAAGTCCAACAAGGTTTCTCAATCTCCATGGGGATTGAAGAAGTTTGCAAAGACTAGAAAGTACAATGTGAACAAGATGAAGATTCAGGATAGACCAAGACGGACTACTCTTAATATGTAAATAGATAATACGTAACATTACCGAGAAAAAGACCGATTTTGATGTAGTGAAGTAGAGTCTTGCAAGTAGTTGCATTCATTCTTGTTGCTGCTCTTATCCTACAATGCAATAAAAGGCTCACTTCTAACTATAGCCTACATCTTGTGTTCATCATTTGATAATTCAGATATGAAAGAGATCTTTCCATTGTGAAAATGATCTTATGTCTCTATAGAAAGCCAACCTTCAGTTGTGAAAATGATCTTATTTTGTAGTTCTATATATGCTAACCGGCTCTCCAATTTAGTGGATTTTGAATGATTACGAGCTTGATTCATTTACCCTACCACAATCTATTCTCGGTCCACGAGACTTCGATTCTCTTCCAAGTGAGCCAACAGCTCAATATCCCACCTGATGCCCTCCCTCTCACTTTTACTCTTCACTTTACACCGTCTTATGTACCCCTTTTCATTGTAAACCAAACTACGACTGGTGTACGCTCGTTCCACTTGATCTCTCAGAAAAAATTCCAATGATCGAATGAACATCACCACTATTGGAGCTTTAGGATCTAACCCAAGGTCTCTTTTCAAAGCAAAGTCAGCGAAAACAAAGTCGAAATGAAGTAATTTCATCATACTGTTAACAGTACGATATGTCAATCGCTGGTGGTATCTGAATTCGAACTCCTTTATTGCTTCAGAACTGATTTCTGCATACATTTGGTGAGTTTGATCCCCAACAAACACCACTAATGATCCGTTCCGGACCACCAAATGGCGTTCAATGTAGATCAATGGTGAGCCGATGACAGTCACTGATTTTTCTATAATAGGGTTCACCAATGTTCGACCATGAATTTCATCTAGACTGTTGTAAACCAGCGTAAGTATCCAACTATGTTGATAGAATGCCATAAATTTTCGATGAATCTAAATTTCACAGATCTGCTCATCATGAAATTGAATGGTGAAGAATTCAATATCACCAGATATCACCAAATATCAATCAAAATGACCAGAAAATCCAGATCACGCCTCGGACCATATACACATATATACAGATAGATATACATACATATATATATACAAACATTAATTAAAACTGTAGTTTATTAATGTCGATATCTTATTTACACACATTTGTCAATCCCCAATATATATTGGAACTATTATATTCTTACACTATTTTGTCTTACACTGTCGTAATGTTCTAGTTAAGGAGTATTACTGTTGAATATTTACAAGTATATTCCGTTCAATAACAGAACAGTCTATATATCTATAAGCAACCAAATTTAATCTAGCTTCATTCTTTTATCACGCTTAGCGTTTCTCTTCTCAATCATCTTCTCCATTTCTCTAGCCTTCTTTTCTTCATTTGCTACCTTATCCCCACTTCCCTCATCGGCAATAAACATCTTTAGCATATCATTATAATTGAGCTTACTGTTAGAAATATCCCCATATCTTATATGCATCAGATCAAAGGCGTAGCAAATCTGTAAATCTTTGAACTTAGGAGCAGATTCATCCCCATCCAACTCTTGATCAAGAAGAAGAATATTTTGATTCATGGGTATACCGTTATTTGATAAATAATTCCGAACATTTGTAGCAATCAGAACTAATTCTACAGAATCCACTGAAAAATCGGCCTTATTAGAGAATCGGGCACTGAAATGAGTCAAAATTACCTTCGGACATCCCATAAGTTTGGCTGATGTCACTGCTTCAATCATTGTCGAATGCTTCTTAGCTATAGCTTCTTCAATTAAATCCTCAGCTAATGATGATTCGTGGATAAGCAAGTCACTTCCTTGACCAATTTCAATAAATTTAGGATTGGGACGAGTATCACCAGAAAATGAAACGGTGAAAGTGTCCAAATCATTGATTTTTACCGCTACAGTCACTGAATATGCCCAATAACAATGAATGGCTCTACAGGTTAAGATTGAACTAATGTTGAGATCGGAATATAGCTGATCAATGAGGGCCTGTTGTTTTGGCTTTGGTCTTTGATTGGATGAAATAAGAGCCGTTCTAACCAGAGGATCTGCTTTCCCATCAACTATTTCTTCAAATTCGTCAATGCTACACTCACGGTATTCACCCGCTGGACGTTCGGAGGCAAGGAAGTCCTCACATGAAATATATACAATTCTTTCCAAGTCAATATTATTAGGTTCAAGTTTTGTCCACTCTTCAACAAATCTATTATACTGCCAGGGGATCACCAAGTAAAGAAGCTTGGTTTCATCACGATTGTGAACGAACCATTCTTTAATGATAGAAATAAGTCCCAAATGATGATCGGCATGAAGATGTGAAAGGTAAATCATACCCAACTCTTCAAAAATGGTTCCTGTTTGACCACCAAACGTACGAAATATCGTACCCAAAGTATTTTCACCTCCATCAAAAAGAATAGACTTAAACTTACCATTATAAGGAATTCTAACAAGATTTGATATGACATTACGGTAGAGAGATGGAAGGGCAGAGCCTGTTCCTAAAGTGATTGTCTGGACTTGAGCCTTAGGTTCAAGCTGCTCATTGAAAAGCGAAAGTGGTGTAGCGTCAAGGACATCATCCTTATTGTAAGGTCCAGATAAGGCTAAAGGAGCGACATGTTCGTCATATAGTTGATCCCATGTCTTGTTTTCGATAGACAGATTGTCTTCAGTGACCCCATCGACAGTAACATCAAATCTTTGGAGAGTATGCAACGGGATAACATTAGACGACGAAGTTTTATATGATTGATCACAGAATGGTAAACTGAAATAGTCCTTTTGCAAAGATCTGAGTTTTAAAGTGTTAATTGCAGAAGACTTGAAAACCAAACAATTTTCACCAGAAAAATCGGGGCCACTAACAACATGTTTACAATTTGGTGGGAATTTAGCAAGAAAAGCTTGGTAATTTTCATTATGAAAGGGTACATCTTTACCAAGAAAATGATAGACTAACTCAATTTTGGAAAAATCAATCGACTTCAATTTCGAGAGTGTGCCATCCAAGTAGAGGGCGCTAGGAATGTCTACAACCAACATTTCAGGGTAATATTTTGTACTCCCCATAACTTGGCTGGGGCTAACTAGTATACCATCATCATTGGTGACACATTCACCCTCTGCGAGGGTACGAAAATCCTTTCCTGGTTTAATTCCTAAAGCTATAGCTGCCTTTGGATTGAATTTACCTCTGACCGGTTGAAATGTGATTCTATAACTTGTGGATGGCTCGACCGTCGTAGGAACAGGTAGGCTAACATGATTGTGGATATCATCTACAGAATAGTCAAGCTTGTATGAGTTTGGGTTCTCAGAATTGACTTTAGAGGTGTCCATAGGGAACATATGCAGAGTGATTTTTTTAAGGGCCGAAGTGACCATTGGGATAACAGAATCCCGGTTGGGAGTAACCAAAATCGGATGAACATTTATCTGAGCGTCTGAAATGACATCCGGAGTTGTTACTTGTGTCAATTTTAGTTCTACACCTCTTCTGAACACAAATGATCGCCATGTTGCAACCACATATGAAAGTAAAGAGCTGCCAGAAAAAACCTCTATAGACTTTTTAGTACTATCACTGATGGTTAAAAAGAGACCAGGAAGACCACCAATACACAGCCAGTCCAGAGGGATACCTGTCAAAAAAATGGATCGTAATTTGGCCACCTTAATTCTACTTTCGTTGATCACTCTTTGGGTACCTTCTGGGACCTTTCCCACAAGATATTTATGACCCTCTCTACTAGTAAGCATTAGTAAAGGATGGGCAGTATCCATAGTAGGATGCGTTATAGTATTCACCTGGAACATTGAATGGGTAGATCTATAAAAACCGGGGAATCGAAGATGGTATTTTTTCGCTGCTTCTTCCAGTGGAAATATGCTTGGATGCAAATCTTGAGCGGTCACAAGCGGAGGATTTTGGGAGGGGGAAATAGAAGATTTGGGGCCAATCGATAATGGCTTTCTTCTGAACGCTACCGGCCTGCTTCTAGACTTTGAAAGTGACCGCCCGGAGTGTTTGGAGAGATGTTTCGTCACGGTGGGTGGAAAGAGAGATGAGGAAGAATCTCCAGTGGGTGATAATTTTCGTACAGGATGAAAACAGTGCGAAAGCGAAGGAAGAAGGCGATGACTAAATAGCGAGGGCTAGTCATGGATTGATTGGAAATGAGTCTTAAGAGATGACAGGTTTTGACTATTGATAGGAAACACTTGAAGCTTAAGTGGAGTCAGATGTCATGAAAGTTGCCAATTCAAGATTTTCCTTCCAGGAATGACTCATAACATTCCAATTTGGTGTTTCCTAATCACATCCTATTTTCTCTATCAGTGTCTCAGCTTTAATCTGCACCGATCTGCACCTCATCATAATCAAAATGCAACCAACGAGTAGGTAGTTTTCTTCGCAGAAGCCTCGGTCTCGGGAATAAATAGTGGGAGTATCTTTAATTAATACCAACCAAGGGAGCGGGGGTAGAAGATGAAGCCAAATGTACAACCATAGAGTTCATTCGCTTTTATAATGTTATCCTTTCTTCTTCCCCTTGTTCTAAAAACTTCTATTTTCATTCATATCTCCTCTTATCCGTTTTCTTCTCTTCCACCTTCCATCGACGCAGTTCTCTCCACATTCTACGCGCGATGCCGCTTCACATGCATTTTGATGACATTATTTTGGATTCACTTTATCTTTATCTTGACAGCTCTTAAGAGACTGATAACAGTTTCTCGTTGCATGGGTAAATCTTCTTTCTCTTGATGGACTCGGCAATAACCACGCCATCGAGCTTGGACTCGTCCACCATTACTGAACAGATCTTTTTGAAACATTCTGCATTAAGGAATGGGGCAACAAATGCTTCTACCCCATCTCTTCTCTCTGTACCGCAATTACCGAACCTCCGAGATATCTACTTTTTGGGTAGGTTTCTTCCTTCGAAAGATCCAAAACAATTAAAATATGAAGAATTAAAGCAAAAGCAATCAAAAGCTACAACCTATAAACAATGGGCCGCTGTTGGACTTGAGTTAGATGCTCACTTTGGAAATGAAGCGTGGAAAATAGATCCGAAACTGGATTGCTACGATCTGGACCTACTTCAAAGAGTCTTAGATAGAATGAGATACGCTAGAGAAAACAAGGATTATAAACTCCTTCTCTACATTGTAAGAACTTCTTGGGTCCGTAATTTGGGTAACATGGGCGATTTACAATTATATAAGCAGTCATATTTTGGCACCAAACATTTGATTGAAGAATATATAGCTGAATGTGAATTAGCACTCAACTACTTGGTCAATGATGAACTGGTGTTATTAGACAAAAGATACATATTGGGCATGCTTATTCAAACTAGAAAAAATATCGGCAGAACGGCCCTTGTGTTATCTGGTGGGTCTACTTTTGGTATCTTTCATATTGGAGTGTTAGCCCTGCTTCTAGAATGTAATCTTATGCCTAGAATTGTATCTGGCTCTCTGGCAGGGCTGATCATGGCTAGTATCCTCTGTTGTCTTACAAATGAAGAAATGCTTGCTTTATTAGAGACCATATCTGATACTAAGTTCGAAATATTTGGCTCTGAAGATATCCCTGATGAAAATCACCCCGAGTCGACTAAAGCATGGTATCAGAATAACGATCATTTTTCCAAGCATGAATCTCTTCGAAGATTGGCTCATTTTTTAAAGTATGGTACTTTCTTCGATAACAGTGGATTAAAGAAAACCATTATAGGATTTATAGGAGAAATCACCTTCAGAGAAGCTTATAATAGAACCGGTAAAATTTTGAATATCACAGTTAGTCCAGCATCCATCCATGAACAAACAAGATTACTTAATTATCTTACTGCCCCGAACTGTTTGATTTGGCTGGCAGTTTGTGCCTCATGTTCAGTGCCAGGGTTCTTTCCCTCTGCATCGATTTTTGAGAAGAATCCTCGTACCGGGGTGGCTCAAGAATGGAACAACGACAGTCTGGTTAAATATGTCGATGGATCAGTAGACAATGATTTACCGATAACTAGACTCTCAGAAATGTTCAATGTTGATCATATAATTGCGGTCCAAGTTAATCCTCATGTAGTTCCGTTTTTGAAACTCCTCGTCACCAATGTTGGCGGTGGTATCGAAAATGCTGCAAAGTTTCAGGTTAAGAAAGCGCTTGCCAGTGTATATGGATTTATGTCTCGTGAATTGGTACATTATTTAGAAGTCCTACATGAATGTGGAATATGGCAGAATCTTACTACTAAGGCTATTCTGATTCTTTCGCAGCAATACTCTGGAGACATTACCATTCTACCTGACTTCAACATTCATGATTTCACTAAAGTTTTTACGAATCCAACTCCCGAATTCTTGTTAGAATGTATTGTTAGAGGTGCTAGAGCATCTTGGCCTAAAATAACTCTCATAAAAAACCACTGTGGTGTCGAATTTGCATTAGATAAAGCCATAACAACTTTGAGAGGAAGGTTAATTAGCACTCAGAAAGACAAATCAGTTTCAATTGCACCCACGGTCTCAGTCATGGGGAACACTGATAATTATTCATTGGTTGCATCACCTAAATTATCTGATGATGCTTTTGACTCTCCAATTCCAAACATCGAGAGACAAGTCCCCGTAAGGCATCATTCTGTTGCCAATTACCGTACCCTAAAGGGCTCATCATCCAGAAGAAATCCTAAACGTAATAGTATTCTGCTAATGGGAGGAGAGAATTCTAAGTTCGATGTCACTCCTCCGAAATTTGGAAAAGGTAAGTCAACTACTTCACTTTTTACCTTAGACAAAAGAACTAACTCGGATTTATTTGCTAAAAAGACTCCATCTTGGTTCTCCAGTGTTCTGCCAGAGAAAGCACATCAGTCTACTTTCAATTCTCGTTCTTCCAATACGGCACATTCATTTTCAGAGATCACCGATGAATTTGGGCACGAGGAAGATGGTTTGACGGAACAATTGCTTGATGGGGTACATAATAGAGTACGGAAGGCTAAATCATCTGGAAATTTCTACACATATTCCCATTCTGATGAAAATGATCAAGAATCTAATCAACTTAGATATGATATCGATCGGATCCCATTTCATGAAGCTAATCCATACATCGATCAAGTGACAAAGAATGAAGCACAACCATTCCCCAACAAAGATATTGTTAAAAATGTAAACTTGAGTAATGGCTCGAACTCGCCAATTCTGATCTCATTGAGTGCAAATTTACCATCTAAGAGAGGCTCTACATCTAATTCGTTACGTAATTCTGTTATAGGGTTGAATAGACTCAAAGATTACTCACGAGATTCGTCATACGTGAACTTACGTGATTCCTTTGATGATGAGAATTCACTCCAGAAACATTTGATGGAGTTGACTTCTCCAGATATACGACGTCAATACCGAGGAAAACGCCGATCACCAAGCAGAGTGAATAGTGGGGAAATACCACTATTGATGAAAAAGCTTGCCAAGGAGCAACAGTCAAGAGAGGAGACATCTAATACTGAAACTGAGTCGAAGACAGATACAGAACTGACTCTGAAAGAGGAGGATGATGACGGTTATCAGACCGATAAAGATAGTGGAACAAGTGACTACTATAAAGATTTTGACCGAGAGAAGAGCAGCAGTCAGGATGTCGAGCATGCCGAGGATGACGATATAGAGGAGCAAGAAGAAGACGTAGAAGGTAACATTGAAGCAAAGTTTGACATAAATGGTGAATCAACGAAAAATGGCAACACTAACAATAGCTAGCAATTGCAGTAGACGGATAACTCTATCTTGAAATGAAGCCCTTCATGAAATGGAGTTGAATTTCAATCGCATCAGGATATCGAGGTGTCTCACCCATGAAAGAAGTGTTGTTTCATACAAGCATTGACCAACTTTTGATTCACTACAGTGACATTGATAGCAGTATTGAATTTATTTACAGTCTCTCATTACGTAGTTTGTTATATATAAAGTGTTTGATGTCTACTCAACACACAAGTGTAATGGTGTGGATATTTCGCTCCCGGCATACCGGAAGATCACTTCTCTATTGTCGTATATGTATGCTTTCAGATGTGAATTATGTTTGTTTCTCGTAAAGGTTGACTCTATATGATTCAATGTTCTCCTAAAAGACTGATGCAAACAGGGATGACCATTCCAATCAGTGCACACAACAATTGCTTCCATTCCAATCCACCCGCCAGATTATGAGCAGTTGCCTCCGAATCAGAACTAGGTGGTGGGTAGTCGCTTGCGCTAGCAACATCAAACATGACATGGATAACAACGTAGAGGAATGTTCCACCCGAAAAAAGTAATAAATAACCCACTGATTCTTCCGATAAGGCGACAACCGATAAAGCAAAGTATGTAATTACGGCCAGTACCGGCAGCGACAAAGCGAAAAGTAAAAGATGATAACATACCACTTTTGGAGGGAGTTGTTCCTTAATTAATATGGTGGAAAGAGAGAAGCATGTTGGGATCTTGTGAATTATAAGACTCAAAAAGATTATGATATGGAAAGAGTCCATTTTCAAGAACGAAGACCCCAACAGAATTCCATCTATCAAAGCATGAATCACTAATCCAATGGTGGTTGAAGAATTGTAGATTGATTTCATCAATTGTGCTACAGTAACTCTTTGCTTGAAATTTGTCGCCAAAGAGGCCAGGAAAAATGAATTTGAAGGTGTATCCAGCAGATCCAATTCTGATGGGGCATATGTCCCACTATTGGCATCCATATATAAGTCTTGACGGGAATTTGTTGGTTCTACAGAACGAATCCTCACGTTGTCTAAAAGATACATTACGAAGAATCCAAGGAGAAGAAAATATCCCAGGAACGAACCCGTTCCTTTTGAAGAAGAAAATACGTTTTCCATACCTTCTGGAATAACTACTACCAAAGAAGTTGATACGAGAATACCCATTGAGAGTAAAGACGTTAAGTTCAATGTTTGAGCCAGTAAGGCCACGATTAGAGGAATCAATCCAGCAACCACGGAGGTGATCCCCATGGCCACCACCAATAAAATAACTTCTAAAGTTGACACCATTGCATTATCTGACGAAGTGGGTAATTATATTTGGGTTTCTTCGAAAACAGAGGTGTAATAATATGACTTTGTATAAGGTAATGGCCCGATGAATTAAATATCTCCAATACCCAATTGATGTGGTTTGTCACTACTCGAGCGGAGGTCTGTGAAAAGATTAAGTGGCTCTTTTCTTGAGGGGTTTTCTTCACCAGCAAGGATGAAAAAGGTTGGGCAAATGAAGAATCAGGCGTGAAATTTCCCAAACTCTTTGACTCGTGATACAGAGTAGTAAGGTCAGTAAGGATAACTGATGTCGTGTTCGAGACGCGGTATGCTACAAGCTTAAATTGTACAATTCTCTGCAGTCCTTTTCGAATACAGAGTGATGATTGATGGGGTGCAAAGAAGATAATGATGAGGCAGAAAGAGCGTATTGGAGTTGAAGATCATCGGAGTGTGAAGAGTTGAGCATACAATTACAGTTTTGCGGTTTTCTATGTTTAAGACCAGACTGATGAAGCATTGTTTTCGCTTAGAGTGAACAATAGCAATTTGGAGAATAATAAATATCTCGCAGTACTTCATAAGAATGATTCTTAGCGTATATATACTAGGGTTGAGGAAAAAGCATGTCAATATGAGGTGAATTACCTATGAACAATGAGTAAAGGTGCCATTTGATGCTGTTCTGCGACGTGTCTATGGATTGCCCATATGAGGGATCTCTTGACGTTATGATGTCATACGTCCTTTGCTGCGGGATGGGCGTTTGTGTGGGGCATCACTGCGATGAGGGCACCCGCAGGATTTAAAGAAGGTACCATGCAGCGGAGAGTCACACACGCCCCGCAGAAAGATGGGACAGTGTGTAGATATGTTCATTGGGGGTTACTGATCGTAGATGTCTTAGAATAGCTAAGATGATGGATATGTCGCTACAAGGGGTCGATATGAGCTAGAGGATGGAGGATCGTCAGTCGATAGTGGTGCTTCATTTTCTTTAATAAACTTCAGCACACCCGTCCTTAGTATTATTGTATGTGTTCGTACATTGGATTCACTGAGCTTTAAATACGCTAGAATACACTGTCTACGGAGTACGATAAGCTTGGCTAAAGGGCCCACTCCAGTACTTCAACCTGACGGTCACCCCGGATTTGAGTGTATGGTGTTTAAATTTTTCGGAGAGTGCCTTCAAGACAATTAAAGAGGAGAAAGAGTCGCTAAAGTGTGATATGCCACGAAGACAAACCTCGGATGAACAATCGATAATTTAATGGGGAGCATGTGTATTATCTCCTGAGTCATTCATTGAGTCACTAGGCAAAAATTTGCTACAGTGCTTGGATGTAGTCATCCTCATTGTTGTAGTCACTGTAAATGTTGAATCGTTGTCAACAATTTGGATATTTTGAATGCACCAATTTTAGATTGGGACCAACACAAGTGTAGAGAAAGAACTGAAAGAAGGAAATAGAAGCCAAAAGAAACCGAGATATTGCAGAGTAATCCAAAATAAAGAGGTGATTGCCACCATTGCACAATCTTTGTCAACAATAAGCGTTTTGTTGTCCAGAGTAGTTCAATACGTAGGTTTTCTCCTTTATTCCAAATTAAGGTCAAGATCTCGTGTTGTGCATTTTTTTAAAAGATCAACTGTGCTAATTGTCACAAATGATGAGTACATGCACTTGTGTACCATTGGTAGAAAATCTCTATTAACAAGATTGTTGTCCACAATTGGAATTGTTACTTCTAGCTCTACTTAATTCCAGACTCTACGGGCTACTGCTTATCTCAAATTGTTTATAACCTTAAATCTAAATGTAGTAGATATCGTCTCAAGACGCTTTAACCTAAAAATTCGCCGACTGCTTAATATCTTGCTATCTATTTTGAATACGCATGGCGCCAATAACCTAGATTTAGGCTTTCCACAGATCCTTGCACAACATTCCGGATTTTAATGCTGGTTGCCCCTATTATTCATCATATGCTAGATCTGAGTTGTAAAATTAGGATAGTAAATTTTAAAAAAGCAGTAATAACCCAGAGAAAGGTTGACCCAAAGTGTGTTAAGGTGTGTCAGGTAAAGATGTAGAGATTCAAGACAATAGAGTGGCGGCCATTTATTTCTTTCGTTAACTTATTACGGGGTTCCTCAATTTTCAATTGTCCATTCTTTAAGGCTTCTACTTTATCTCTTATTAATCTTTCTCTCTCGTACTTCTCTTTTCCCTCTGTTTTCCATCTCAATGTCTACTACCGTCCTATCCACTCTCTCCCCTTGTTTCTCTTCCTTTCTTAGTCACGGCCCCCTTTAACCTCTCTCCATAAAGCCTGCATGTGCCCTTCAAATATTCCTCTCCCTGCACATGACATGCATCTCTTCATGTTGCGATCGCTATTTATTTTTTGTGCTTACCTATTCCGGTAAATTCGTAAAATAAATCTCCTATACTCAGCCATTCTTTTTTATTTTTTGTTCACCACCCGTGAGCTCTCCGCTTTGTAGTTACCCAACATTTCGAAGAACCTGCATCTAGCCAAGAGTTAACGAATACGATTACCAAATTCACTTAACTGCATCACTATAGCACAAAATAACCAGTTTATTGATCTGGTGAACCCAAAATATAGCATAAGAACACGTAACCGATATAAACAAGAGTCATTAACCCCCCATAGGCCCCTGTTTTTACCAAGTGTACTTCGAATTTCGTCAAGGCAGCGCGAGAAAAAAAACTCGTCCGTTGAAATCCTCGAAAAACCTTTTGCAAGACCATTGCTAAACCCTTTAGTGGGTGTTATCAAGACAAAGAAACGATCGTATTAAGACCTACTTTTGACATCTACTACTATTTAGATCGCGTAATATGTCTACGTTCTCATTCATGGAGAATGAGGCCAACCAAGAATTTGGTGATGGCCTGAACCTCTTGGATGAGTTTCTTGACCAAAGAGTCTACGAAACCCCTGGTGGTCTTGCCTCTGAGCTGAAACCTGACCTTATGGAGGATAATTTGGGGCTTGACTTTGATATGAACATGTATAAAGGAAGTCCCGAGTGGCAAAGTGCCATTCAAACTGCTTTTCATAGCCCTGAAGAGTCGTATTACTCTACTGGGAATGCACTGGCTTCCAATCAGGGTGGAGTTACTCCTCCAGAAGCAGAAATAGGAAATATATCATCATCATCTTCCAAGCTATTAGATACCGCTCCTCAAACCCCTGCCAACAGAAATACGTCGTCCACCCCAGCCGGATTCAACAACTTACCCCGTTCTAATGGCACAAAATCAAACGGAATGTTTATGAAATCTGACGATTTAAGCCCTGATAGTTACGATGTTAGTAAAGCTAGCGTTTTATCCCACACAGCATCAAATTCCGATGCAGAGAATAGCAACAATCCTGCCAGTACAGATTCAAATTACGACCATGCCCGCTCTCATCTTGCCAAATTGAAGTTTGGAAATCCGGTCATGAAATCTTGTCCCAATACTACCGTCCCGGAACCATCATATTTGGACTTTTCCGAGTCAGCCATGCAAGCTTTGCCTTACAAGTTATCCATTTCTAACGTACCTACCTTCCTGAGAGTGGAGACCCAGATAAAACTTCGAGTGTCCATGTCTCCAGCTCCTACTCAATACCTTTTACATGTCCCCCAAGATGTCATCTCTAAGAACAAGTTCTGTTTGAAAGATCCTATTGAATCATTAACGCAGCAAATTGGAGACAAATTGCTCTATCTCGATGTGTTTGTTATGACGTCAAACCTTCAAAAATCGTGTACTATTTGTAGCCGATGTATTCGAAGAGAACAGAAACGTGCTCTGAGAAGGAAATCCGGTGCTTTTGAAGACGATGAATCCCTGAAGAACAATACCCTGTGGTCTGATGAAAACATGAACAAAAAAGCTATCATTTTCAATTGTAAAGAAGTGGTATCATTCCCACCTCCAAATGGACTTGTTGGTGATCATAAACTGATGGAACTTTCCGCCAGAATAGTATGTTATTGTAGGCATCATCTGGAACCATCTGGATTCAAACTTCTTTTCGTGGTCAAGGATTATCTTGGTAACGTCGTAGCTAAGGAAGTTCTGACTCCTATTATGATTATGGACCGGAAAAAGACCTCGGGCAATACCAACAATCTGTCTGGTATCGTTCAAACATCAGAATCAACTGCAGCTTCTTCTTCCGCTTTGATAAACAAGGAAAACAACTTAAATGATCTTCAACCTTCAAAAGATAATTCTCCAATGCATCCTATATCCCCAAATTCCATTGATGATTTGAGTGAACCAACTAATACCGACACAAATGATGAAAGAGGTCTCAAACGTAAGAAACTTTCAGTGGATGATAGTCTGAATCCTCTGAATCTGATGTTTAATGGGATCAATTTTCTGCCAATAAGCAACAGTGATACAAATGCTTCAACTCATAACTACTTTGTCAAGCCTACATTCCAGCAACCTTCCATACAGCAACAACAAGTTCTCGCTGGTCCTTCAATCCAGAGAATCATCCCAGCTGAAGGTCCTATCCGTGGAGGAATAGCAGTCACCCTTTTGGGCTTCAACTTCAGAACCGGACTTCGGGTTAAGTTTGGTTCTAACCAAGCATTAGCCACCCATTGTTGGTCTGAGACTACCATTGTGACTTATTTACCACCAGCTAGTCAACCAGGCCAAGTGTTGGTTTCATTTGAAGGTGAAAACATGATACCCGACCAGGAACTGGTGTTCACTTATACTGACGACACTGACAGACAATTGATTGAATTGGCCTTGCAGATTGTCGGGTTGAAGATGAATGGAAAACTTGAAGATGCCAAAAACATTGCCAGAAGAATTGTGGGCACTGATGTTGGTAATGGTGGCAATGCAGGTACTCGTAATGGCGTTGCTGGTGGTCAAACTCGTGGAAACGGGAATCAATTAGCTCTCAGTCCATCGGAAATGGAAAATTGGTTTGAAAAAGCTCAGCAAACAGCCAAGAAATTGACTAGATCGGATCTTTCAAGTGAAGATCTCTTGATTCAGCTTCTTTCACTTGTTGATTTACCCAACTGTCCGTTGACGTTCCTCAATTGGCTGTTACCTAATCAAGAGGGACAGCTGTTATTACACTTGGCGGCGCTCAAAAATCACCGAAACCTTGTAAATTTCCTTATTACCAGGGGTTGTAAAGTAGATACCCCAGACAATTTGGGATTGTCACCACTTTTCTACGCTTCACTTTGTGGACACCGTGAATTAATTAATACATTCCTTGATTGTCGTGCCAATTATAATTTGAAACTTTCAAATAACTTGGTATTGACCGATTATTGTGATCTGAATGTAATGGATATTTTCCTGGATCTAAGTGAAATCGAAGAAGTAGGAGGTCCGGTCAATAAGTCAAAGAGTGTAGACTCGTTATACCTGATGTTTGCTAGAAGTTACGGTAGACACGTTCTGAAAATGGTAGACGAGGGGCAAGTTGAGGCTTCTAGTGGTAACGAGATTGAAGCTATTCTGGATGGGTATGAGGAAGATGAAAGTGACTTTGCGGATTCTGAGGGGGAAAGCGAACCAGAAATAGCCACTAAATATGAAGTTGAAGCATCTAGAACTATGGAAACCGAATCAATGGACCATCAAGTCGGGGATGTCAATGTCAACAGTTCCATTTGGCAAAGAGTGAAGAGTGCGTTTACAAACGAAGATGACGATGTAGAGTTGCCTTCATATGATGATCTCTTTCCCTTTGGACACACGGCAAAGCCAGAAGTTGTAGATTTGGAGTCACCTAGCACAAGTGCTAGCAGTAAGACAATTGAAGCTGGAGTGTCAGAGTATGATTCCGGCGTCTCTCTGTCCGCATTACACGAAGAAGATGGTATTACTAGTGACTCATCTGAGGATATTGTATTCTCTCGTAAGTTTCAACTGAGAAGGAAAACGGTCAAAAATGATAAAATGTTACTCTTTTTCTGGTTCCCAGTATTGATGATTATCCTGCTGCTCTTTATTTTCAGTTCTTTGGGTCATAAATTTGAATTTATTGAATCATTGAAGGATTTTGTTAGAGTAACAATTGGTAATGTCATGTTGGGTAATGAAAGACTTATCAGAGTTTTCAAACCAGATACTGTGGCAGAAGTGGCACCAATATTGTAATGAGTGAATGAAAGGTAAATAATCCTTGGTAAGGGATCAAGAGAACAGTGAGGTGGCTTGCTGATGATTAATATATATTATAATATTTGACAACAGTTCGTAGTAAGTAATAGTAATTTTGAAAGAATAGATTCTGAGATATCAAGAATGTATGTTGTGAAGCTTCTCGCGAATTTTACCTACGATCTAACCAACTTTACGGAGCTCACAGTATATCATTGACATTACAATATATTATTGACTTCTTTCTTTGCTATGTATTTAAATTGTGGGGAAATTAATTTTTTTCATTCAATTTCGCTTAAGAGATTTTCAAATTTCAATAGTTCAAGAATTTTCAATTAGTTAATGCCATCCATTGATGTCGATTTTGCTTTTGAAGAATAAGACGACCCCTTCCGATCCCTACCAAGAGCTTCTTAGTGGTGCTGGAAAGGATGTTCATTTCATTCCTTTGCTTAAACATACACATTCCAACAAAGCGCAAATAGTAGAGTTTCTAAAGGGCCCTCTTGCAAACGCCGATGCTTTCATAGTGACCAGTCAAAGAGCGGTTGAATGTTTCAATGAATGTATGCAGTTAATCGATGATTCACAGCAATCTGAAAAGATAAAGAATATGCCTGGGTATACAGTAGGTCCGGCTACTGCGGAAATCCTTACCAGAGCGGGATTTAAAGATGTTAGAGGTGGATCACAAGCTGGCAACGGTTCCATTCTTGCCGATATAATTATTAGCGAATTGGAGACCCTGCGAAAAATCATTTTCTTCACTGGAGAGATAAGGAAGGACATTATACCAAAAAGGCTTTTACTGCACGGATTTGATCTTCAAGAAAGAGTAATATATAGAACTGAAGCTAGAGAAGATATTGTGGATTCTTTTGAAAGGAAAAAGGCTCATCTTCAGGATAAAGATGCTTGGATAGTGTTTTTTAGTCCTCAGGGTACCGAGATAATAGTTGAGTATTTGCAAGAACACAAAGCAGAGAATTTCAATATAGCATCGATAGGTCCTACTACTCAGGAGTATTTAATTGAAAAGGGAATTCCTCCGAAAGTTGTGGCAAAGAAGCCAACTGCCGCCAGTTTGTTAGAAGCAATGTCATCAGTGTGACTATTAAATTTTATAGATACAAAATATAGTAGAGAAATCATAGGACGTATTTAGGTAAAATATATTGATGGCGATACAAAGAGACCATGATTGTGAGATGCAAACTCGATGGAAGCCCAATGCTACTAGAGAAATTTGCTGTAACAGATCATAGAGATATCATAGCATTATGTGAGGGTAAATTTATAACTGGTATTGCTTTTCTACAATCATAGACGTTAATTGTTATTGGGCATCTCTTTCTCACTTTCTTAGTTTAGCTGTGACCTGCTACAGTAACGATTAACTAAGCTACCTGTCTTGCAACCATTTTCAATCGCTAGAATTGACTTCTGGATTGACAAGAAACACTCAAAGTATTACAACCACATTTTGATATTAAGGTATGTTCTACAATACATAATTTTCATATGACATTATAATCTGATTTATTTTATCACTATCTCCAATAAATACTCACTTACGAATAGAGCCCTTTACAACGTCGATAATTTGAGCGACAACTTGTGGGTTACTCAATGTAGAGATATCTCCTAATTGATCTTCCTCTCCTGCCAAAATCTTACGCAAGATTCTTCTCATAATCTTACCAGATCTGGTCTTTGGCAAGTCATTGACCAAAAGAATAAGCTTGGGTGCTGCAAATGGACCGATCTCTTTACGAACAGTCAAAATGAGTTCTTTCTTGACGGCTTCAAGCTCATCTTTGTCAGTTGGAGCAGTACTCTTGAGAGCAACATATGCCGCAACAGCCTGACCAGTAAGTTCATCGGCATAACCAACCACAGCAGATTCAGCCACAAGATCGTGTTCGATCAAAGCAGCTTCAATTTCAGCAGTTGATAATCGGTGACCTGAAACATTCACCACGTCATCTACACGACCAAGAATCCAGAAGAAGCCATCTTTATCTCTGGCGGCACCGTCACCGGAGAAGTAATAACCAGGGTATGGCTTCAAGTAGGTATCGATATAACGACTGTAATCATTGAAAATACCTCTAGTGATCGAAGGCCAGGAATTTTTGATCGCTAAAACACCCTCGACACCAGCTTCAGTAAGTTCATGACCATCAACAGGGTCCAAAATTTTGGCATCAATACCAAAGAATGGTAAAGAAGCAGAGCCGGGCTTGGTTTGTGTGACACCGGCCAATGGGGTCAAAAGATGTGATCCTGATTCGGTTTGCCAGTAGGTATCGACAATGTGAGCCTTACCACGTCCAATGTTATCGTTGTACCAATGCCATACCTCAGCTGCGATTGGCTCACCAACAGAACCTAAAACACGCAAACTAGACAAATCATATTTTTCAATGAATTTTGTTCCAGCTCTCTTCAAGAGACGAAGAGCAGTAGGAGCGACATAAAATTGGTTAACCTTGTATTCATCAACTATTTGCCAATATCTGGAATAGTCTGGATAGGCTGGAGTGCCTTCAAAGACAACCGTAGTTGCACCATTCAATAAGGGACCATAAACCACATAAGTGTGGCCTGTAATCCAACCAATATCACCGGCGGTGAAAATGATATCATCTTCGTGGACATCAAAGGTATATTTGGTGGTGAGCAAGGCCCCCAACAAGTATCCAGCCGTGTTGTGTTGAACACCCTTTGGTTTACCAGTAGAACCAGAAGTGTATAACAAGAACAATGGGTCTTCGGAATTGACTGGAACTGGAGGGAAGTATGGCCCATACTTGGCCAATTCCTCATGCCACCACAAGTCTCTGCCCTTATTGAAAGGAACGTGTTGGTTTCCAGTTCTGTTAAAGACAATGACATTTCTAACGTTAGGACAGTCCTTCAAAGCATCATCAACAATTTTCTTGGTTTCAATAGTCTTTCCACCTCTTTTAGATTCATCAGCAGTAATAACAAGTCTAGAATCGGCATCCAAAATTCTGTCCTTCAATGAAGTCAGAGAGAACCCTGCGAAAACCACTGAATGGACAGCTCCAATTCTGACAATAGCTAATAAGGTGACAATTGCTTCTGGAATCATGGGTAAGTACACAGCAACAGAATCACCCTTTTTAACTCCCAATTTGGTCAATGCCTGGGCGAGCTTAGAGACCTGCTTCAAAAGCTCACCATAAGTGATGATTCTGCCCTCATTAACCTCGTCAGCTTCGTAAACGATTGCTGGCTTATTGGGGTTCTTGAAGGCCCAACGATCAATGGCATTGAAAGAGGCATTGAGTTGACCATTTACAAACCAAGCAGGAATGTCACCGTCTTTGAAATCGTCTTTTGGCGATTCTGGATAACGAGTAAGATCAAAATCTTTAAACCAAGATAAATTTTCTCTAGCCTGCTTTCCAAAGAATGAGGCAGGATTTTCAACAGATTCCTTCCAAAGCTCTTTATAAGTTTCAATGGAGTCGAGATTTGGCTTGGAATGCAGCCTGTCGAAAAAGCCCTGAGGAGGGTCAAGAGGTTTTTCGTGGTCAAGAGTCAAATGGGCCATAATTGGGAATTCGATTCAATAATAAAGAGGAATGATATCTTTTCTTTGATTAGAGCACGGGACGATTCGAATAGTTTTTGAAAATCTATCAGGATAAGATGTGTAGGGGTGAATGAGAGAGATTTCACCAGAGGAATTGTGGGGAGATTTATATTAATTGAATTTTCCACGGCGTTAAAGCCAATTGGTACCAATGTGGGTGAGAGCACCACCCACTCCACACTATGCAAAAGGTCAGGGAAAAAAATAAATGGTATTATAGAGGCAGAAGCGTTTGTTGCCCCTCACCAGCCCCAAGAAATGTTGGGGTGACGCGAAGAGAGGGATAGGGGGAAGAGGAGCCATGAGTGAGAAGGAGGCAGTGAGAGATACGGGGTTAGGGTTGTTGATGAATGTAAAAACGGATGAGAGGATACTAGATGATTAGACGGGGTGCTTTTTAAAAGAATTGAGCAAATACTATTGGGTTATACAGAAGTCAATCAACCGGTAAGATGCATTTTAATTAGTGTGTCTATAGAAGCAGTTGGGTGATGGTGGGTTTTTTTTTTTATTTAGTCTATTGTGGGGCTAAAAGGACAGAGAACCGGGTCGAGCAGCTTAGCGGTGCAAAACGTTGAATTCTGTGGGGATACGGAGTGGAGAGAGAAAGAGAGAGAGAAAGAGAGAGAAAGAGAGAGAGAGAGAGAGAGAAAGAAACACCGCAATTAATTGAAAGAAAGTTAATAGAGGGAATGATGACAGATGCAGAATTTAGTGGTGATGAATGATGAATAAAGTGATGGTTGAGTGAGTCAAGTTATTCAGCCGCTGTTGATAAAACAACCCCTTTATTCGTTACATAACCGACTTAATCAGATCTTTCTCCCTTGATATTGTCCCATAATTAACCCCTACAGTGATCCCTTGATGATATATACAACGGTTACAAGCATAACCGCTATGCGTGGTTTATCTCGATGATTGGAAAAAAAATACCCCAGATTTTCGGAACCGGAGGGATATTGCACCACTCTCAATTATTTTTTTTCTATAATGCAACGGAGTGGGGGATGTGGAGTTAGTGAATCGATTATTGGTTACAACTCTACGATAAAACCTTAATCTCCGGGGAACGAAGAAGCATTCTGTTAGATATGGGTCACGTTTCTTGGCCGGTGGGGTTACGAGATATTGACGGAGTTATGGAGGAACATAGGATATAATTTGTGAGATAGAAAGATCAACATTTGATCAGCTGAATCAATGACAATTGATTTATTACATCAAAGAGAGGGTTAAACTAGTTTTTATGGTGATCAAATCTAAGGTTTGCAAGATACATTTATTGAGGTAGTTATTTGTGTTGCAAAGTGTGAGACATATAACAAGACTATCGTTCTATGGAGGGATACATATCGTAAGGAGACAAGAGACAATAGGCGATATATTGCTATGAAAGCCCCACTATCGACTGGATACCCACTCAGTTAATGTAAGACGCAATTCAAATGCACTGTTGCGACAATTTAGGACCATGCCCAGAAATTCAGAAATGGTTAGACCTATTTGGTTCCCTAAGAAGATGTCGGCGAGCTGTTGAGTTCCCCACAAAAGAAATATTCTCCAGATATAGTTAGATGCCGCGTGGAGAGAAGTGAAATCGGTTAGTTTGTAATGTATGACCAGTAGTGTAACCAGTAGTGTGAACAACATTGCAGTATAAGCAGTTTTGTCTACAATAAAACCGTATCCTTACGAATACATATAAAATAATCAATAATACACATAGAATGTACTTCAGAATGAGCTTGAGGTTACACTGCGATAGCTCAATGGTAAATTGAAGTATATTCTCCTCCTAAAGATCGACCTCATTAATGAACCTCATCGATGAAGCTCATCATTATGCCTCATCGTTACACCTCACCACCAATTGATTAAGTCGATCTCGTTGTCATCCGTCGACCATACAAGATGTTCTATACAACCCCTGCCACGTCTTTAAAAGATCCACCAACAACGTCATTGGCCTACTATTTCCTCTCATTCATCCATAAACTCTCCCATTTGACTGAATCGGGCTGTCACACCTGCACATAGCTCCACACTCACGCTCTCTCTTTCTTTCTCTCTCCGGCCGAGCACAAACTAGGTCAACAGTCTCCTGCATGGCCTAAAGTTTGCCTCCTAGATGAGTGGTATAGCCTTAAAATTCACGTCCCTCTTGGTCCGAACCATAGCCAAGCCCATGGCCAACTCCATTAAGGCACAGGCTCGAGATCATGAGACTTTCCGCAACATCTGTATTAAAGTTGCCCAATCGGTTCACCTGACCGATTTGAACCTTCGGATGAAACTTCTCGGAGAAAACAAGATCAAAATCCGACCATTGAATGATAAGAAGGCCATTGAAAATGGGGCCAATTTCATTTCTGAAGCATTCATCTTCAGTGTGGCTGGAGGACTTATTCTCTATGAAAGTTATCGGTCCCGGAAAAAGGCTGCTAATGAAAAAGAGGAGATTGCCGATGATATCGCCACTTTACAAGACGAAATCGAATATATTAAGAAAAAGTTACACGAATACAATGTGAAATTGGATGACTACAAGCCTCCTGAGGGGATCAATCCAAAGTATCTAAAGTTTAAGGATCAGAATGTCGATAACGGAGGTTCTAATGGGGCTTCCGTTACTACCAATACCACAACTAATACCACCACTACCATCCCCGTTAATAAAACTGCTCAAGAAATCGGAGGTCAACTGCCTAAAACCATTTAAAAATTTGCGTACAGTATTCGAACCTTGAGAAAGAATCCCTCAGTAAACTTCTAGTACCCTGATGATGAAGAAGAACGAATTGGAAGGGACATTGGCTGACATTTATTCATCATAGACCTTGTATATAATTAGAATCAATCAGATAGGTAAGACGATCTCAGGAGAATGTAGTCAAGAATGGAAAAAAAGAAGGTTATCTAAGAGATCTGGGAGCCATAGAAGGAGCAAAAAGACAAAGAGTGATAGAATGCTGATAGCTTTAAGTAAATACAAACATTATTTAAATTAAGTTGTCCCATTTGGTTGACCCATTTACGCCCGCTGCTGTATATCAGTGTTTTAATTCTAACGGTATCTTTTACTTCACAATTCCCCTGCTCTAAAATTTCAATCTTCTTTTCTAACTACTATTACCTTCTACTATTACCATCTACACCACCGTCGGCTTTTTCCATCTACTACCACACATAATACAACCTTTATTAAAACAATTATAGTACAATCAACATCATTTCTTCTTCTCCACCTTCAAAAGAAGTGCCTTGTTAATATGAGGCAATACACCACCGTAAGCGATAGTAGCCTTGATCAAGTTGTCCAACTCTTCATCACCTCTAATGGCCAATTGCAAGTGTCTGGGGGTAATTCTCTTGACCTTCAAGTCCTTGGCAGCATTACCAGCTAATTCCAATACTTCGGCGGTCAAATATTCTAAAACTGCGGTCAAATAAATGGCACTCTTGGATCCCACTCTAATCTTATTTTGGGCGGTTCTTTTCAAATATCTCTTAATTCTTCCCACGGGAAATTGCAATCCAGCACGGGCTGAATGCGAGCTCGACAGCTTGGATGATTCTGACGACTTTCCTTTGCCTCCGTGTACTTTTCCCTTACCGGACATGATGATATTTGAGTAGGCTTGGGCTAGAAACTAAGAAAAGCGTAAAATAAACAAACAAAACAAACATTACACCTTACCGGTCTGTGTGCAGGCGTCTCTAGCGTCATGCGCCCGATGGGGTAATGGCAAAAGTAAAAATTAAAATTGGAACCGCATAAGATCGAAGCGAAACTAAAAGCGGGTGAGTTGAAGAGAGTACATGAGTTGAAAGTGAAGGTGTAGAAGAGTTCAGAATGAAGAATGAAGAGAGTTGATGAGTTAAGAGTGAAGGAATAGAAGAATTGAGAATGAGGAGAACAGATGAGTTGGGAATGAAAAGGAGGAAGATTTATTGACTGGATGGCTGCTGCAGACCATTAGCTAATTGATTCTTTTTGCTTGATGAGTTATCAATTGATGGAATGGATTTAATGAATAGTAGCTGAAATATCCGTAACATTGAGCGTAGCATTGGGCTCCGTTATTTGGTAATGTATGCCATCCCTACAATGGTGTTTGTGAAAGCAAACGAGATCACTAACCTGTATTTGCTTGTGCTCCTGAGATATAATTTTCTACTTCTATCTTCATCTTCATCTATTACACCTTCATCTACCTTAACCTTTATCTACCTTAACCTTTTTTCAGCTTTATGTATGTTAACATTTTATGTTTCCTTGAAAGGTTCTCGCCCTTCCCAAAGTGTTACCTCTTCAAAGAACGAACCATGGTATATAGGATCATCAAATATTCTATATATTACAATAAGCCATTATATATGTGCTCATCAATTTACTACATATATTACAATTACCATTATCTATATGAATATGCAAGCTACTGATAATTTTTATCCCTACCCTAGTTTCTATCTCTAACTATTGATGACACTATAGTTCCCAAGTCGGTCCAACATCTGCTCTATATCTTTCCGTGGCATCTGTAGCTCAGTACAGATACTATCAAAATGCTGGTATCCTTTCAATAACTTGATCAATTGTATATACTGTTGTTTCTCAGTCATGCTCTTGACTAAAATGTCATTTTTAAACAGCAGACTTCTTCGTTTCCCCATTTTAGCCTCTTCTCCGCCTTCATAATCTGCAATTGCAATTGCACTTGCACCGTCTTCATCTGAAAGTTGACCATGACTTCCCAGTCTTTTAGAAGCACCATCATTTGATTCGTACGACTTACTCCCCATTCTAAGAATGGGTCCATCTACATTGTAAGTGAAACTCACCTTACGTTTACTCTTTTCCATAGTTTTCAAACTGCTTTCACTTACTTGCATTAACTTTGGATCTTTAAGAGTGCTTATTGTCAGTCCAGAAGTGAGTTTTTCAGTCCGAAGTGACTCCACAAGTTCGTTAAGCTCATTCAGGTTGGTTTCTATTGATTTGTTGAGCACTGGATAAGAATATACTCGGTAAATGAGGCCATGAATGATACCGAAATTGATGAATCTACGAATATCAATGTTAGTTAAAAGCTTTCGATGCAAAAGAAACCATTCCTTGATAGATTGACCCTGGTTAAGAGATCTGAACAAGAAAAAAAGGGTAGCAACTTTTGGAACTGCCAAAGTTATATCTCCTCCCAAGGTATTACTGTGTTGAAGATATGATTTGTTTAGTGGTGACACTGAAAGACCAAATGATGAGGTATGTGACATATTCAGCAACTTACGGCCATTGGGACCAGTGAAATTATTATTTCGGGCCGATGTAGTAGTGGTAATGTTGGTAGGGTTTATAGGGTTTACATGAGATGAAGAAAGAGAAACTGCTCCAGAGCCAGTGGTGGAATCTAGAGGAGTGATACCACTTCCAGCCAGTATCCGATTCAAATCCCTATCAGATATAACATATGCCTGACACTCAGCCGCTAACCCGGGGACTCGTAGAAAGAGACCCACATTATTAGTTGGGGCATATATATTGGAGAATTGAAATATATCAACTATTTCCATACATTTATAATGCATTAAATGTTGAATACATTGCTTGGTTAAGACATAGTCAGCATCAGCAAGTTGCAGAATCTTTCGTATCAGGTTAATACCATTGATATATGGCAAAATTTTTAGCATAGTAGGGTCCCAATTAACATCAACAAGTAACTCCAAATTTACCGTACTTATTGGTACTTGAAAGGCTTTGATATTCAAAGGAGGAGGCAAGATTGGGAAGAGCTTGATATCCACACTATTAGCACTATCTAAAGGGATACAACACTCCGAATAATTATTAAGGTCCTGACATATCTGATCGATCAACGACTCGATAGAGGAGAGAGTGATTTTACGGAGCTTGAAATGACCGGGAAGGCTTTCCAGAGTTTTGGTAATCTTTGAGTTGGTAGAAGAACCACTTTTAAAGAAAGAGAAATCTTTGTCAAGACGAGAAAGGGTGAAATTCTGTTCTTCCAACACTCGGAACATCTTGGCGGTTCTTCGGATACACAATTCATATGGAGTAGTGTCACTATCATATGGGAAAACGAAACAAAAATTGAAACTAAAGGAATTCCTGGCATACAATGAGTTGATTATGTTTACCGGGTATCCTATAACCCGGTATTGGTCTATTTTGAAGTTTATAAGTCTATCACATACTTGAGGTTTGGGGATTACATAATTTTTAACCGTATCAAAATTAAAGATGGCCGAATCAGATGGGAGGGAAGTCAGGTCAATTGTACCTTTGGGGACCTGATGAAGGATTTTTGTTCCCTCAGTTGGATGAAAAACGGCATAAAATATCGCTATGATGGGAGTAAACCCGTCTGAGGCCTCCATTGCCTGAGTTATGGTTGTGTAGAATGATGTGGTAGGTGGTAAGTGGCTAGTGGGAGGATTTGTGAATAGAGAGAAAAATTCCAGAAAAGATAGAGAGTGTCAGGTAGAAGGAATTTTGATAAAAAGAATGAGGAAGAAGGGGGGGGGACATTGAGAGGGCAAAGGCTTATTTTTAGAGATAATGTGTCTTTCCAAGGTTTGAGGGGAGTGTTTCCTAGCTCTAAAGATTGTTCATGCGTAAATGGGTGTACGTCGTGATCAGTATTTGAGACGATAATCATTCTGGTGAGCAATAAACTGCGGTAAATTGCAGTGAAATCAGTAAATCACAGTAAATTTGGAAGTAATTATCGGTAAATTGCAGTGATATTGAAGTGAAATTGCGTAAATTGTAGGAATTTTTCCACTTTGCTAGCGGCAGTGAGCAACAACTCGCAGGAAATAGTATCGAATACTGATGACTACTAGGGTTGTGGCTTAATCAGCCACGGATCTCTATTGGCAACTCTAATTTCTATAAAAAGAGCATATATATACAACTCTTCATCCTGAGAGTCGCTGCCGATCTTCTGCTATCTGCTGATAATTCCAGCAACCATCCGGCTCCATCGCTGCATCTACCTTATAGAGCCTTCTGCTTATATTTTAGCGTGTACTCCAACTTAAATTTAGTGCTAATTAGCTGCTATTTAGCTGCTATTTAAGAATTATTTTATCACTGATAATCTTCATATACTGAAATCTTTTCTAACCACACCCCCACCCCACCTTTAACAATCTTGCAGTTGTTATTTTCAAACCATTTTGTCCCCGAGTATCACCGGACATTATCGTCTGAAGGTTTTACCGCTATTGTTGTCTGATAGTTCCCTGAATTCCCTCTCTCAACTTACATCACTTTATCGGTAACGCTTAAAATCACTCTGTCACAGTCGCGACCGCATTTTTCCTTATCAATTCGATAGCCGCATACACAGTTGACTAGCATGGAAACAGACCCACTCTTAGCTCCCTCGTCGGCTTCAGTGGCTTCTGATAGTATAAATGCATCTTCAAACACCCAAAAGACACCATTGCCTTTGAAAAATAGATTGGTGGGGCTTATTGGAGGAATTATCGGGGCAATTATCCTCATCCAACTAATCCTTCTACCAGGTCCCAAGGAGAAGATTCACTTGGATTTCCAAATCAGAGATCTTCAATGGGATGACCTCAATTTTCTCCATACTACAGACACTCATGGATGGTACTCTGGACACTTGAATCAACAAACTTACCATGCCAATTGGGGGGATTTCATCTCTTTTGCTTCCAGATTAAGAGACATTGCTAATGCCAATGGCCAAGATCTTCTTTTGGTAGATACTGGTGATAGACATGATGGTAATGGGTTCTCTGATATCACTTCACCCAATGGGAAGGTCTCTTTACCAATATTCTTACAACAAGACTATGATTTAATCACAATTGGCAATCATGAATTGTACGAATTTGAAAATTCCAAATTGGAATATGATTGGGTGGTAAGTAGATATGGAGAACGTTATGTATCTTCCAACGTGGAATATCGACTTGAAAATGGTACATTTGTTCCCTTTGGTCAAAAATATCGCTACTTCACCACTAAAAACAAGGGATTACGGGTGTTATCCTTTGCCTTTCTCTTTGATTTTGATCGTTTCAACAATGGAACCTCGGTTATACCAATTAAAGTGGCAGTGAAACAATCATGGTTCAAGAAGGCTCTTGCCAAACATCCTGAGGATGAAGTAGATGTCCTAGTTGTCTTTGGACATATCCCTGTGGCTCGTTCTTGGCAAGAACTGCAATATCTTCATCATGTTCTCCGTAAACATTATCCAAACACCAAGATCCAATACTTTGGAGGTCATTCTCATATTCGTGATTACACAGTCTTTGACGCCAATGCAACTGGCTTGCAATCTGGACGTTTCTGTGAGACAGTAGGTTGGGCTAGTTTAAGTGTTAGTAAGGCTATTTCTAACACCAAAGGAGATATTTTTGAACAGGCTAAGGAACACTTCCATCGGTCATATATTGACTTCAGCCTTGATTCGTTTTACCATCATTCAAAGGCAAATTCTCCACAAGATTTTGATACTCCCATTGGATTAAATGTCACCGAAAAGATATTCCATCTCCGGAAGAAATTGGGCTTACAAAAGACTCTAGGAACTGTGTCCAAGCTGAACTATTATGTTTCATATGTTCCTGTAGATCATGAGCGGAGTATATTCCATTTTTTAGCCAATAAAGTTCTCTTTACACTTCGTCCAGCTGAAGGAAAGCAGCATAATAAGAACAAAATTGTGATTATTAACACTGGTTCAATTCGTTACGACCTCTATAAGGGTCCATATACCATTGATTCTCAGTACATTCTGTCTCCATTTGAAAATGATTGGGTGAAAATTACTGTGCCTAAGAAAGTTGCCACCAAAATTGCTGCTACTTTGAATGATGCAGCTTATATTATCAGTGGCCAATCTGAAAACTTGAAGCCTCCACATTTATGGAACGTTGATTCAATAGATGGTTTGTATTCCGAAGTTAATGCTGATATTTTGAATTCTGATGTGGGCTCTGAACGGGTCAGATTTGCTAAAACCACCCCTCCAAGAATGTCAAAGGGTTACCTTACAATCGACGATTTCGGACGTCAAGGTGATGATACTCCACATAGGCCAGTAGTAAACTTTCCTGTTCCAAATGTGGTGGAATCTGTACAATTGGAACATGATCTTTCTGATGATGACCTTGTGGATGTTGTGTTCTATAGTTTCATCTCTAAAAATATCATCTGGGCCTTGGCTAAGTTGGAATATTTGGAGAAAGTCGATGTTTCGTTTTATTCCGATGAATATTTGGGACTGCTTTTGACATCATATATCCAAAAACATGGAGCTTAGATTAGTTCAGCAATTTTTGTACGTTGATATGGTAAGCAGCTTTGAAAAAATGACCTCTAAATTATGATCATCTTATGTAGAGCATGGCGACCTTACTACAGCTGATTGATTCCTTCTTGCTTTATTTGTTGTTGTATCTGAGTCTCTTCTACATCTCTACATCTCTCTACATCTCTACATCTCTACATCTCTCTACATCTCTACATCTCTCTACATCTCCACATCTCTCTACATCTCTCTACATCATAACTCTTTTGTTCTATATTTTTTATCAATGCTCTATCTTTTTACAAATCCATCAATCTATATTACACATTAATGACGCTATCCGATGGCTTGAATGTGAATCTATAATCATAGCTCAAAATACATTCCGCTTCATCATTACTTCTAACGCTTCCATCAACCACGAGTGATAGAGCATAGCCAAACCAGGACCCCCAGATGTTTCTTGGTGGTCCAGAAGGCTGAGCTGTACCCATATTTTGTATATTGGCGGTCTCTCCTAATCTAGTCTTTCCACTTTCGTCAAATCGGACCTTGCCTGACACATTTATCACGAAAGTGCCAGTGCCTGGGATGAGGTGAGTATCAAAAGAGTTGAGTTGATGGGTTGTCTGAGGTGTGTGAAGCCATTTTTTTTGAAATTCGATCTTTGAGTTACCATTTATTGGAATTACAGGTTTGCCATTTACTATTATAGCTGCCAGTGGTTGTAAAGGTTTTGCAAATTGAGCAACATAGCTCTCGATATTTGGATATTGTGGGGCTATTTGAGTGTCTAAAGATAGTAAGAGTTTCTTTAAGAAGGGCTCTATCTGTTGTGCTGGGGTTAGTATTCAACATCAGCCCATTATTGAACTGGAATCTGAAAAAATGAACGTACTAGGATCTTCATTATTCACAAGAGACATGATTGTCTTTTGACTGGAAATTTTGTTCTGATCAGAAAGCCTTTTGGAGGTTCATATGCAGGTATGATCTCCAGAACATACTACTTCCTATACAGGGGATTGAACAAGTTTACATGTTGTCAAAAAGCTTCTTTGAAAAGAGATCTGAGCAGGTTTGCCTGTAATTGAGAGTGATTAAGTTTAAATGACGGTTTTCATTTATCCATACTTTCTCTGAGCCGATTGTGGAGGCCAAGTAATTTTTTGTATCACCACTAGTCATGGCTGTCAATATAGAAAACAGTCACGTGATGATCTGATACCCCCCAGAAGTGAAGAGTATTGTGTTTGTAGCAGAATGTCCACTGGTTAAACCCCCAGATGTGGCAACATGACAACAAGTGGAGTAAGGCGTTGAACTGATAGAAATTCTTACTCAACAGATAGGTAACTGAAGTATTCCGTGCATTGCATGGAACCTCGTCAAAATGCAAGCCATAACCAAAAATAGTGATACCTTCTACGATTCTTAGGCCAGCATTTTGTTGATGGAGGGTGAGGTAAAGAAAATAAATGTAACCAGGATAGATCAGATAATCGATTCATAGATTACCGGATTTGGAAGTGAAAAAAGGTAATACAATAAAGAAAGCTAGATATTCTGATAAGTGAGAGAAGAATAATGACGATCATAATAGACCAGCAGCCCATCACGGGCAACGGAGACTTTTGGTTGGGTCCCATGCAAGCTACTGCCAGGTTTCTCAGGAACAAGATGATAGAGCCGTCATGATTGCAGCATCGTATCCATGAACATACTACATGTTACCGATTCTCAATCAAATCACATACCACGCCAAAACATCTACTCTTAATTAGAGAATGCCCGTCACAATAGCCAGCATTATATCTAAACACTCATCGAAATCTGCAAGGAACAACATCCGCACACCGGCGCATTAACTTCGGACCCACTCGCATATTTGATCTCGTTTCCAAACTAATGGCTGGCTGTGCGAATTACTGAGAGTGGATTGCTGGTTGATGTAGATCAAAAATATACATACTTCTATTATTGTGCCGATAGGTTTAGAGAAAGAAAATAAATTTCACGAGAGAGATCTTATATAACCCGACATCCAGCTAAAATCTAAACAATTACCCCTTAATCTCATCGAGTGTACGCTAGCTTTGATCGATATCTTACTCGAATATAAACTTAATCTTTAGGTAAGTACCTCCCACATCAGAACCCTTCAGCAATCGGAAAGCAAATGAATGAAGAAGTGATCAAGGCGGCAATTTGCAACGATTGAACATGATGGAAAATTGCTATGGAGGGGGATTCAATCGGAACAAAATCCGTGTTCAACCTTCCGAATCTTCAGCTCCATCCCTGGGTTTTGTTCGATGGCTGGGGTATGATCTCCATGCCTGAAAGTTTACGAATCATGTTTATGAATCATCCCTCTGCTAGTTGGAATTAATTTCGGATTTCAGCCAATCTAAAGATGGCCCCGCCCTGCACCTCCACCTTACGTTCTCAGCCAGCCCTGCCTTTTCAATTCCTTGTTTCGCATCATTCTCTACTGTTCAAAATCATCTACTAACACTTTCTAGTTTACACAATTGTTGTAATTTTGCTCTGTCCTGCTCATCCACTTTTGTTCCCTCAACGCTTCATCTGCGAGTAATTTACCTAAAGCAGAAATCTTCCATTCGTAGAAGCATTTTCAGCGAATCACAGCCCGCATCCACCAGCCGTACCGCGTGGAAAAAAATAATAATAATAATTTAAACATCTCACGGCAATTTTCCACCATTCCCACTTCTGTTGTAGGGACGACCGATCAGGATCAGGATTTGCAACCATATAGTCATCACAACTACCCATCAAAGGGATCATTAAGTTACAACCAACGTCAAAAGATGTTGCAAACACACACTCCGTTATATAAAGATCATTTCAAACAAGGTCAGGGCCATCTGAGATCTCGATCTCTTAATGAATTATTGAATCTGTTCAAACCCCTTGGACCAGGCAAATTCACCCCAGTTAACCGAAGTACTTATGTTAAGAAAAGATCATACAGTGATCTTTCGAATAATTCAAACGATAGTGATTGTTATGATGACGATAATAACTCTGAAAGATCTACCAAGAGGTCTAGAACGGCCCCACCGGTTCAAATATCTCACTTAAATAAGCGGTCAAATTTCGGAAAATATTCCCCAGCCTCTTCCACCGCGTCGTCTTTGTTACGATCAAAGTCTCTTTCTCCACAAAAGACCCATTTTCTTCTCCAAGGCGGGTTATCTCCTCTGCCTTATTTCTTGGATAACAATAAGAACATTGGATCTGGTAAAACTACTCCATCTTTACCAAAAGTTGATCTTGTGGCTAAAGTGGAACCATCTACATTAAATTTGTCTCCCTCTGCATCTACTAATTCTAATTCGCCAGAAGCTCTGGCTCATCAAATTAAGCAGCCTTCTCTCTCCCAGGCAGCACCAATAAAAGAACTCCCAAGAGCTCAACTCCAACTGAAGGTATCTAGTGTGACCCTCCCATCCATTGCTGATGCTTTAAAAAGTCTGGAAAGGCTCTCTACTTGTGTGGCTCCAACTGTATCACTTGACTATTTTGATACATACAAGCCAAATGACGAAAATTGGAGATATGAATTATTGGATTCTATTAACAAAAGCTCAAAAAATTTCAATCTCGATCGTTATAACTACCTTAATCGTAATTCTACTCAAGCTCCTAGGCATAACCGAGTGGGTAAACCTCAGTTTAATTCTAAAATCAGTCCCAAAATCATCTCCAATGGGAAGATGCAAAGTCATCCTCAACGTCAACCTACCCATCATAACTCTTATAAGAAGATTAACTTCCCATTTGAATCAAATTATACTTATTTAAACAAAACTTATCTCACCGATGTGGAAAGGTATCCGGAATACTTGGAATTGGCCCATTCTTTGATTACGCTTCTGAGATCTAAACCCGCTGGGGACCCTGTGGTTCATGAACTGCCATCGTACGCTGTTAGAAGTGATAATGAATCGGTTTCTCCCCCAAGTTTCCATAGAAGGGTCAACCATGTGACCAGTCCTTATAGGGATTATGCTGGTTATTCCAGATCCCCAGCCGAAGCAAATCATCAGCAGCAGCATCTTCCAAGGCTCAATATGATGCCTTCTCCTCCATTGGTGGGTCTTGCTGGACTGTTTATTGCTAATAGTCCTCCACAAAGTGCAAACAATGATGCCTTTGTCATGAAGCAATCACCGGTCGCTTCTTCCTTGCCACAAGCACCAAGAATCCACACATTTTCACATGATTCAAACCCCAATGCCGCTGCCGCTGTTGCTGCTGCCAATTCTGCTTTCAATCCATTCGCTGGAATGGTTGTACAAATGCCTTGTACTCCTCAAAGAGAGTCTAAGGCTCCATTAACCCCGCCTTCCAGCAAATCGAAGACAAAATCAGAGACAAAATCTCCAAGCAAAGCACCTCAACAACACACAAGAGTGTGTATTTCTTGTGGTTCAGATCAATCTCCGTGTTGGAGACCTTCTTGGTCGATTAAAGAAGGACAATTATGTAACTCTTGTGGACTTCGTTATAAAAAGACTTCTGCACGTTGTCTTAATATGGAATGTAAGAAGATTCCTGCCAAGGGAGAGTGGTCATTAATGCAAAGTAAGGGAAAGCAGGTTTTCGAAGACGGAGAAGAAGCATATAGTTGTTTGGATTGTGGACATAAAGTTGAAGTTAATAAGTGAAGTTAGATTTTACCATAAAAAAAATCTATTATCTTAGGGTTTGTGGATGGCCTGGATACACAATGATCGATAATATTAGATTCATGAAGTGTCGGCCACAAGAACTCTTTTCATGGGCATTAACCCTTACGGAAACGACAATAATAATTTTCAAAAAGCGTCAGAGACTGAGACTGAGGATCAGAAGTCGAGTTCAACGCCATTAATAGTCGAATTAGACATTCGGCATATCAAGCATAAATTCCTGGGTATTATTATATATTACAGCAAGCAAATACGTGTTCATTTATAGAGATTGTAGAACTAAGGAGTAGATAGAAGAGAAATGTAAATGGAAAGAGGGACAATTTAGGAAGGGAAGACAGACAAAAATTGATATTAGAGTATGAAAAGGCAGATGGGAAGAGACAACAGAATGAAGAACGACAAGTGAAAAGAGATATAAGAAAGGAGATATAAGAAAAGAGAGATTGACCAAATAAAAATCCGGATAGTTCAATACAACCTTGATAGATACAAAACTTAGTCGAAGACCTCGGTTTACTAAAGCTGTTAATAAAAATTCAAGTAGTAAGGTTAATTTTATTGAAGTCAATAAGCTTACCTTCAATCAGGTTTCAAATTTGATGTAAACAAAAGAGCATGGCAAACATAGTCACATAACATCACAATAATTTTGGCCAATTTTTGAGGACACTCTCCCAAATTAAAAAATCTCTATCATATCAGAATGAATTCTTCAATTGACGCTTTATCTTCAAAATTAGACCTGAACACACCTATTCTTCAATATTCCATTCTCTAAAGTTCCATTCTACTTAACAATACTTTTCCATTTTCGGTCGCAAAATTAGCTCAAATCCTAGCCACCCAAATTTTCTCCCGCTTTTCTCATCCACCCGATTTAAACAAAATTTTGTCCCACTTTTCTCGAGTTTGTATGCTGAAAAGAAAATCATCATCACAATTTTATCAAAAAAATCCAACAGAATCATCAATAGAATCATCAGCAATAATGTCCGTCCAATTGAACGACGGGTTTCGAACTCAGAATCTTAACTTGGTACTCGAAGACTTACTTGTCAGATTCATCCTTAATGTACCAGCTGAAGATCTCTCTTCCATAGAACGGGTTTTTTTCCAGGTCGAAGAAGCTCACTGGTTCTACTTGGACTACGTCCGACAACTCAATCGATCGCTTCCAGCGATGAAAATGAAGTCATTTGCTCCCCGGTTATTGGCACTCTGTCCCCTTATATGGAAGTGGGGTGATCCAGCTGATGCCATCTCTCAATTTGGTCTTTATAAGTCTACTATCCCCGTGAGAGGAGTGGCACTTCTTAACTCAGACATGACCAAAATCCTTCTTATACAAGAATTTAAGTCGAAAACATGGTCTTTCCCAAGAGGAAAGATCTCCAAGGGTGAAACAGACATGGAATGTGCCATCAGAGAATGCTTTGAGGAAACAGGTATAGATCTGACCCAGTATATAGATAGTGAAGAAAGTTTCATAGAAAGAACCATGGGAGGGAAGAATTATAAGATCTATCTAGCTAGAAACATTCCTGAATCGTTTGATTTCAGTCCTAAAACTCAGCATGAAGTACGTGATATCAAGTGGTACTCAATTAAACTGCTCTCCAAGAGTGTTAAACAGAATCCTAATCATTATTTCGTCGTCAATACCATGATAAAACCATTGATCTCTTGGATCAATAAGAAGAACGGGGTGACCAATGAACAAGAATTGATGTTGAATGCTGAATTGAAGTTAAAGGCATTGTTGGGGATTCATCAAACTCAATCTCTGGTGGCCCACAACGATGCTGGTAGAGAATTACTTACTATTCTTCAAGGAGTGAAACCAGTATCACCGTCTTCTTCAAATGACAATTCCAATGCCTTTGCTACTCAAAACTTTGCCTCAGTGCCAATGGCACCTTTCCAACAAATCATTCAGAACAGTTTACCTTTGCAATCCCAAAATTTTGCTACCAATTTTGGATATCCTCCACCCCAATTGCAACATCATTTCCCCAATATGTCAATATATTCATCACCTCCTCCAAATGGGCTCCCACATTACACTCCTCCTGTGATGAATCCTGGACCTTCAGAAACTAAAATGAACAACTCCAAAGACATTTTATCCATTTTAAACGGTAAACCGCTCGACAGTAGTCGAGAAACTGGAAGCAAAGAGGATGTTAAGAAGAATCGATCGAAAGCTCAGGATTTGCTTAGTTTGATCAATGGAAATCTTGATGAAGAGAAAGAATCGAAACCCAAAATCAAGATCTTGCAAAGACCTAAGAATTCGACACCACCGGTTAATCAACCTCCTCCAACCAGGAAAGTCATTAAACCAATTCCTCAGCCTAGTCAATCTAATGAACCATACCAATCAGAAAATCAACCTTATAAGGCAGCTGCATCTAATGAGCTCGAACAAACTCTTAATGAGGCGAAACCGCCAACTCCGGGTAAAATAACCTTGTTGAAACGACCCAATAAGGCCTCCAATGAACTTTTAGGCTTACTTCAAAAGCCCCAGAGTGGAAAAGATGACAACAATGAAATCATTGACCCCAAAAGAAAACCCAGTAGCAATGACCTACTTGATATGCTTAAGTCGCCGAAAAACAACGGTGCTGAATCGTTAAATGGATTGCATTTCCCTAATAATATTCTGGAAACCACACCAAAACCAGCCAACACAAGAGCCAATGAACTCTTGGATTTATTGAAAAAGCCAGAATCCACTAGATCCGATTCAACTATTGCCACATCAGGCACTCCAGCTAACCAGTTGTTATCACTTTTACATAAGAGCGCCGATAATTCCCGGGTTGACCTGCTGGCAAGTCCTTCCAGTGAACCTAGATCGAAAAATGTAACTAATTTACTTAATTTACTTCGAAAGTCAGATCCTGAACCTTCTTTGGGGTCTCATCAAGAATCTCCTGAATTTTTGGAGTCATTTACCTCTCCAGATGCTGATATCGGGTCTCCAGCATCGACTAATTTCACCTCTGCTGACGAAGTAGTTACTCGAAACGATGATCAGACACTTCAAGAACCACTTTATGAAGATTTTGATGACTTGTATGATTATGACAACGCTGGTCGACAACCAAGAAATAATGAAAATCAACTCTTTGATATTGCCAGTGAAGATGACAACAATTATTATGACGATGATGAAGAAGATGATGATGATGAAGAAGATGGAGATGGAAATGAAGAAGAAGATTTCAATTCGATAAAAAAGAATGTGAATGATGCTTTTAATCCTCAGCACGTTGGAATTGACAACAATGCTAGCAAAGATCTCTTGGGGTTGTTACATAACGACGGCAACTCGTTTGCCCAAGGTAAGAATTCCAACCTGGCACAGGTTGTCTCGCCTGTTCCCGACCATGTTGCCTCAAATCATATTCTCGGGTTATTAAGGAGTGATTCAAACTCGGATTCTCAGTCTATTACATCCCAACTGAAGACTCAAGATCCACTGAAGAGTGCCAATGCTAATGAATTATTGAATCTTTTACGAGGAGGGAAAAATTGGTAGGTAGAAACGATACATAGATGTCAAATAGATGATCTAGGTTTAGTAAATAAAATGATTAATAAACTGATGAAGGTAAGATGGAGGCAAAAGATATGGAGATAGACATTAGAGGAATACTAAACCATGAGGCAGTTTCGGTATGGAAGGCTGATTGGATTGTATATGTAAGGGAATTAGTTACATACGTTACATTGGCTATTTCCTTAGTTCTTATATTAATATTACATTGGTCATTACATTGTTGATTACTTTGGTGATCATTAGTGGTATTAGTTGTAAAGATGATTGTTTCATATTCCAAAGAAATCATTCAAGCTATTGATTTTCCTTAATTTTGGTTTCTTACTCCGTTTGATTGCAGTTGGCTTCTCCGAAATTGATCTCTTACTCATCACTGGAGTGTGATTTGGATCCTTGATGTACGAGTATGCTGATATCAGTCGCTGTCTTTCTCTTTTTCTACAGTCCCAAGATTTCACTTCAGTCAAATCACTGGGATACATAAAGAGATCTACGATAACCTTGTTAAAATAATTAAACTTAAACTTATTTGCTAGAGCATACATCTTGAGCCCTAGAGGTAAAGTGGGAAGTACTGTTTCCATTGACAAGTATTTCCAATTTGTATCCTTAACGTAGTTTGAAATGTCCACTACAGACATTCTTTTAGCAAATTCTGATTCCAGAAGCATGAAATCTGTCTCAATATATTGGAATGGTAAAGCAGTGTTTTTAAGAATCAGTAGTACCAGATTTTCTGAAATGTTTTTACAATGATGCATGATGATGATTTGTAAGTTTGGAAGCTTCTCCTCTTTCTCTATTGAAATTAACATTTTCTTAATGAAATCATCATCCAAAAGCAGGTATGAAATATTTAAACAACTGAGATTTATGTTAGTAAGTAAAACTGGATTTGCAAGGGTTCTTATGTCACTAGATACAGTTAATGCGTAGAGATATGACGAATAGTCTCGAGAATACTTTGCTATTTCAGCAATGTCTGTATTTGAATGAAAATTCTCGAGTCTATGGCAAATTTTCAGGTTATTAATTGTAATATTGGTGAATGAATTTGGGTGATGGCATTTGAAATCGGGCTCAGAATTGAACTTCTTACAAAAGATAGCAAAAATCTCTGGGGTATCATTTCCTAACCTTAAGACATGGCTCCAAACATGTTTCCATAAGTTCCAAGAGTCCAAGAATTCAAGAGGAACTTCGGTAATATTTTGGGCTACTACTTGGGCACAATTATCTATTAAAGAGAGTCTCTTGGGGTTAAAGTTTTGAGTATTGTGGGGTAATCTATTGGAGGTGCTAGTACGCCAAGGGTCCAGATTTTTCACTTCAATGTCGGCAAAATAGATATTTGACGACTGGATCCTATTAAAATTCTCTGGAACATTTTGCTTGGCCTTATACTGGTGGGTATAATTGGGACCTGGTGCATGTTTTAAGTATCTTCTTCTGGACAATTTACCTCTAGAGCGATGGGATCTTTTTACCATGGTGAAATAAAGAATCACTACAAAAATTAGGCTTGGTCGATTGTAAAATAATCTGTTGAAAATCTGTTAAAAATAGGACTGATTCGAAGTATCACCTTTACTAATTCCAGACCCCAATCGTGCCCGTGCCCTGCAAAGCAAGCGTTATAGTTGTTGACTTACGTTATGGAACAGAATCGTCCCGTATTTTTCACAAGTGCCTGATAAATTTTGGCGATGACTATGGCGATGTCCCACTTAAAAAAAATAATGTCTCTGTCTCCATCAAAAGCTAACATTAAATTCTTTCACTTCAACTAGACTGCCATGAAGTTAGATACCTCCCACATGAGGTATCTTACCTCTGAGGACTTCAAAGTTCTTCAAGCTGTAGAGCAAGGTACCCGAAACCATGAGCTTGTTCCAACTACTCTTATTCATACCCTTGGAGGACTCAGATCACCCACTGGAACTAACCGATGCATTGGAGATTTAGCCAAACTCAAGCTCGTTTCCAGACTTCGAAATGCCAAGTATGACGGTTATCGATTAACTTTCTCAGGATACGACTACTTGGCTCTTAAATCGATGCTTAATAGAGGCACTTTATACGCTGTAGGTAATATTATCGGTGTGGGTAAAGAATCTGATATCTACTCTATTGGAGACCCAGAGGGCCAACAAAAGGTGTTAAAAATCCATCGTTTAGGTCGAACATCATTCCGTACTGTGAAAAATAATAGAGATTACCTTCAACATCGAAACACTTCAAACTGGATGTATTTGTCCAAATTGGCTGCCCAGAAAGAGTACGAATTTATGGTTACCTTGTATAACAATGGATTTATAGTACCAGAACCGTTTGATTATTCTCGTCATTGTGTGATGATGGAATGGATTAAAGGTATCCCTATGAAACATCTCAAGAAGCATAAAAACATTCAAAAGCTTTATCTGGATTTGATGAATTTCATTGTCAAATTGGGTAATCATGGTTTGATTCATTGTGACTTCAATGAATTCAATATCATTATTCGAGATGAAGATCAATTAGAAGGACGAGAATTTGATTTTGTTGTCATCGATTTCCCTCAATGTGTCTCTATTGATCACGCCGATGCTTCTGAATACTTCAAAAGAGACGTTCAAGGAGTCCGAGATTTCTTTGCCAAAAAATTTCGTTATACACCTGAAAGTGATTCTACTATGCTTGATACGGATGGATTCGGAGAAGGATACCGTTATGCATATCCTAAATTCGAGAGAGATGTTGTTAGGATTGCAAGTTTGGATGTAGAAGTGAAAGCGTCAGGATACGCAAAGAAGACCACAGGTCGTAAAGAAGACAAAGATTTGGAGAAGGCCGTTCTTCGGATGAGAGATCATGAGGAGGAGGATGACGAGGATGATGAAGAAGATGAGGATGAGGAAGAAGATGAGGATGATGATGAGAGCGACGAATACGAGAATCTTTCCGAAGAATTGGAAGAGAATGCTGACGATGCTTTAGAAAATGAAAAAATCATCGAAGCTTTATCTTCTGGTGTTCAAGAGCTCAAGATGGACAAATTGGGTAATTATATTGTACCAAAATAGCATTACATTAAGTTTTATACCACCTTCAATGGATAATTTAATCACACCAAATCTTTCCGACTCTAAATAGTCATATATATACTTTAATATCGAAAAACACAACATCACTCAAAGATCTCCTACTGTTCTACAAATGATTAAGATAAAGCGTAATTCTGTGTATTGCCGCAAAGAATACAATTTTTATACATTATGACCATTCTTAACGGGTAGCGGTACCTTTAGTGACAGCTCTCTTCAAAGCCAATTCGGCCTTTCTGTAGTCGTCACCGGAGGATTCTTCAATTTCCAAAGTGGCAAGAGCATCGGAAAGAGCGGTTTCGATCTTCTCCTTAGCAGATCTCTTCAACTTGGCAGAGAGAACTGGGTCAGTGATGGTGGATTCAACGGAAGAGATGTAGGCTTCCAACTTTTGCTTTTGTTCGTGTCTCTTGGCGAAAGCGTCGTCAGAAGACTTGAACTTTTCGGCGTCTTCAATCATCTTCTCGATCTCTTCGGAAGAAAGCTTACCGATGGAGTTAGAGATGGTAATGTTGGCGGTTCTACCAGTGGACTTTTCGACGGCAGTGACCTTCAAGATACCGTTAGCATCAACTTCGAAGATAGCCTCCAAGACTGGTTCACCAGCTTGCATTGGTGGGATGTTCTTCAAGTCGAATTCACCCAACAAGGTGTTTTCGGTACAGTTAACACGTTCACCTTGGTAAACTGGGAATTGAACGGTGGTTTGGTGGTCAGCAACAGTAGTGAAAGTTCTCTTCTTGATAGTTGGGACAGTGGAGTTTCTTGGAACAACTGGAGCAAAGACATTACCTTGCATGGCAACACCGAGGGACAATGGGATAACATCCAAAAGCAACAAGTCCTTGGTCTCTTCAGAGGTGGATTGACCGGTCAAGATAGCACCTTGAACAGCAGCACCGTAAGCAACAGCTTCATCTGGGTTAATGGACTTTTCCAATTGCTTACCGTCAAAGAAGTCAGACAACAACTTTTGGACCTTTGGAATTCTGGTGGAACCACCAACGAGGACAACTTCGTCAACGGAAGCCTTGGAGACCTTAGCGTCCTTCAAGACCTTTTCGACTGGTTCCAAAGTAGACTTGAACAAAGCAGAGTTAATGTCTTCGAATCTGGCTCTGGTCAAGTTAGCGGAGAAGTCTTCACCTTCGAACAAAGAGTCAACTTCAACGGTAGTAGAAGTGACAGAGGACAAAGTTCTCTTAGCACGTTCACAGGCAGTTCTCAATCTTCTCAAAGCACGAGAGTCACCGGAAATGTCCAAACCAGTCTTCTTCTTGAAGTCAGCTTGGAAGAAGTCGAGCAAGTTGGTGTCGAAATCTTGACCACCCAAGTGAGTGTCACCAGCAGTAGCCTTGACGGTGAAAACACCACCAGTGATGTTCAACAAGGAAACATCGAAAGTACCACCACCCAAGTCGAAAATCAAAACGGACTTTTCCTTTTCGGACTTACCGGCACCAAGACCGTAGGCAATGGCAGCAGCGGTAGGTTCGTTAATGATTCTCAAGACGTTCAAACCAGCAATGGAACCAGCATCCTTGGTAGCTTGACGTTGAGCGTCATTGAAATAAGCTGGGACGGTAATGACAGCCTTTTCAACCTTCTTACCGATCTTAGCCTCGGCAATTTCCTTCATCTTGGTCAAAACCATGGAGGAAATTTCTTGAGGAGAGAAAGTCTTGGTCTCTTCCAAGTATTCGACTTCGATGGATGGGTTACCGTTGGAGTCAATAACCTTGAAAGGCCAGGTCTTGATGTCCTTTTGAACGGTTTCGTCCTCGAAGGCACGACCGATCAAACGCTTAGCGTCAAAGACAGTGTTCTTTGGGTTCAAAGCAGCTTGATTCTTGGCGGCATCACCGATCAATCTTTCTTCAGCAGTGAAAGCAACGAAGGAAGGAGTAACACGGTTACCCTGTTCATTGGCAATGATTTCGACAGCAGAGTCGTAAGTAGCAACACAGGAGTAAGTAGTACCCAAATCGATACCGATAGCACCTTGGAAAACACCGTCAGCCATTTTTAATTGAAAGTTCTTTTGGTATTCAAGAAGAATCTGAAAAAAAAAACCGGTGATGAGTTTTTTTATGAAGGCTCAATAAAAATTTTTCAGGCTGAATTTTTCACCAAATTTGACTTTGTGCTACAATTGGATGCTGAGAAATACGCACAAAATTGTGGATCTGTTGAGTATATTTGGGGCCACTTACCCGGATGGATCTGGGTGATGGGGGGAGGGAAGCTAAAGATAGGAGAGATAATAAGGTAGAGGGGTGACGATAGTTATTGTTGGGAGGAAACTATTTGATTTATATTGTTATTGGATATATTGTGATTTTTTTGCTATTGTAGAATAGGTGTTGTATTGTAGTTGGCCAATGGCTGCATTTAAGCGTATTAACTCTAGTCTGAAGTTGAGTCTGGGATTGGGATGGTATGGAATGGTACTGCAGATAGGGAACACCAAAGGTGGAGAAGAGATGAGCAAGTGTAAAGTGAAGAGAATAGGAAGAATAAGTGGAGAATGACAAATGGTACATTTGTTGTTGATCGTCGTTGATGGTGTAAGAGAATTTGCTGGAATTGATTCTGCTGAAATGTTCTTTAGCTGTTTGAGATTAACATCGGGTATTTCATTTAACTGTGTAGATCAACATTTTTGATTTCTTTGGTAGTGTTTGATATGCATTTTGAGCTACCTTTGCCTATGTTATATACCAAATGGATTTGCTTTTTGACATATTTCGTCAAAATTTAATTAGAGTGAACTATTAACGGTGTCACGAAAGAGCACCCAGTGTGAGCCGTTTTAGTCTTTTTTTAGATGTATTGGGATTATTAAGATTGTCGTAAGTTAGAAAGCAGAATTGTGGAATTCCTTTGTTGCAACTCTTTTTGCTAACTCTTCTGATTTTATCGGTAGTTAGTAGTCTGATTTAAATATCCACGGATAAACTTTCCGAAACTGTATCCCTTGTCAAATATAATACCTAAGATACCTGTATCTTCTACCATGTATTCCTTGTGCCATGTATACCTTCTACTATGCATTCCTTCTACCATGTATTCTTTCACTATGTATTCCTTTTAATATGTATACCTTCCACTACCTACTCTTTCCGCAAGACCACATACATACGGTACTTCAAAACGTTGATATATTTCAAAATATCATCACGTTCAATTGTACACCTTCATACTCTCTACATATCTTGAAACCATCTATTCAAACCCAGTTGTTAACTTATCAACTACTTTAACAATTGAAAACTTGCCACATGTCACCACCAAGAACAACTTTCCAGCATGTGTGACTCGTATTTATTACCATTACTTAGCTTTTTATCAACAGTACATACCACCTTCTACTGAAGACCCATATGATACATCCCAACCCTCCATCAATCGAACCAATTTAGTTCTTCTGATCTATATATTTACCGTATTTGCCGTGTGTTGCCATTCTCGTATGGCAATCCTAGCCTCCTAATCTTAGGCATTCACTTCACCATCTAGGCCACTAAGCCTTTACTTCCTTCAGTTTTCTAGTGAGCCATTTGAGTATCGATGTACCACTCCCAGTATTTTCCAATACCTCATAGAGATAGTTAAATTGATACACAGTCTGAACCATCATCATACGTTGGCATCTCAAGTCTTCTACAACCGATTCTATGGTGTCCTCATTGCCAAAATTGGCTGAATCTGGAGGCGTAAGCAAGTAGTCAAGTGCTATGAAAGTACCAGTTCTTCCTACACCAGCAGAGCAATGTACCACAGGAACTGGGGGAAGATTTCCCTCCGATTCACTCTTTAAGGAGTCGATAACTCGAGAGATTGAATAGAGGTCATCAAGTGAAGGTGGAACCTTACAATCAGCCCATTGATAGTAGTATAAATGGTGGACCTTTTTCGTTTTCAGGCCACTTTGAAGTAAAAGAACTGAATGTTCGAAATCTCCAGTGTCATGATGGCTTGAGGATTCATGCATTATGGTGAAATCATCGCCACCACCAGAGATAAGCAAAGAGTCGTCCTTTATAGCCCGAGACATGTCGATGGATTGTTCAGACAGTGGCCAGTATTTGTGACATTTCACTACATTGTTTTCTACAAGAGGCGTTATCATAGCTACGATTACTGTGTTGTTATTCTGAGCTTCCAGCTCGTTCCAACACATGGCCCAGAAATGTGCCACTGTTTGTTTCAAGGGCCCTTGGGCGGCTATGTAATTGTGGCATTCGGAAAGAGTGATTTTGGAGGCATTGATGTAGTCATTACCTTCTGGAGATGTGGTATTAAGAGTCACTCGATTATATTCGAAAGGATTGACATTTGTGTAGCGGTTTCGGATACTGTTACGTGGATCGAGAGCAGTCTCTATGGAGAATCCGGAGGAAGGGGTGTTCAATCCCTGTTCGATGCGGGTTTGCTCTCTGGAGTGAATAGCCAAAAAGCCACGACGCCTCTGATCGGCAGTTTTGTTTAGAATGTGTAGTTTTGTCATAAGGAGACGGGCCAGAGCAATTATATCAGTCAGGGAGGGAATCTTGGTCGCTTAAATTGTATAGAGAGGTCGCAGGGATGAGAATAATTGAAAAAAGTCTCCAATAGAGGGAGGAAGTGAGTGGTAGTAGAGGTTGGGTACGCGGCAGGGAAAGAATTTAGGGCAGAAAGGAGGTAGATCGATGTATACTGATAGGTAGGTTAAGTAGGCTTATGGGGTAGATTGAATACCATTGCATTCAAGTTGCAAATATATATCTGCAGATCTACAGATTCACAGATGCCCGTCACATCTTTGACTCAGAGTAAATAATGGATTAGTGATTGCCCTCACGGATCAGCCCATAGCGAGCGATCAGGCGAAAGCCAAATTCAAAAACGGATAGCTAGGGTCGGAAATCACGGTAAGGAACTAGAGATCTGTAAAACTCCACAGTTAATAGAAAAATGGTTGAAGATTTAAATAGCTATGAAGAAGCCGTACCAAGGCATTTGAAGCAGTCGACACAAGTATTTTAGGAACTTCATTGGCAAATATTATCTACTACTATCTGCTCAGCTGCTTGTTCTCAGATTCATGTATAGCCATTTTTCTCACCCAAATGCCATTCGCTGGACTCTTACTAAATAAATTAGATACACACAACAGTGGGGTATATATCAACGCCCAAATCATAGCAAGCCCCCATATTCACATGACAATTTCGTGACCTTGAAGCTTTTTGCTCTTACCCTAAAAAGCTCAATTTTGCAATTTTACACTCATCTCCAATCATTTTATATCCTCCTGGCTCTGAATTTTCCTCCCCCTTCCCCTCCCCGAATCTACATATCTTCTTATTCTTTCATGTATATTCTATATGATTCGTCTACTTCTTCAAAGAGCTCAAATCTATTGGCTCTCCAGCAGTAACAATTTCATCATACACCAAAGTGGTTAAAAAGTCGCTAATACTTTCAGCTCTAAATTCTGGGGCTAAATATTTCGCAGCCAATTCAAATTTGTTCCCCTTCTCTGCTTGGGCAACCAATTTTGCCGTTTCTTCATTCAAAATCTTCTCTGCAAGCTCTGGTGTGGCTATGGACCCGGTGTCGGCCAACTGGACTTGATGCTTAACCCAAGAGTAGATTTGTAACCGCGAAACCTCGGCAGTAGCTGCATCCTCCATGAGATTGTTGATAGGAACACAGCCAATTCCTCGGAGCCACAGTTCAACATATCGTAAAGCAATGTAGACATTTTCTCTAATCCCAGACAGAGTGACTTTCCCTCCTTCAATAGTAGTATTTGACAAGTCTGAGGCAGTGACATTCTCTTCAGGAATGACAAAGATTTGGTTGGGAGTGGGCATATGTTCGTTAAAAATGTCGTTGGCGATGGGTGCAAGGGCTGGATGGGCAACCCAAGTTCCATCATAATGCATGGTGACCTCTCTAAGCTTATCATTGGATACCTTGGCCATAGCAGCGTCATTTTTAGCCGGGTCATTCTTAATGGGGATCTGTGCTGCCATTCCCCCCATGGCATGGACACCTCTTCTATGACAAATATTGATCAATCGTTCACAATAAGCTTTCATAAAGGGAACAGTCATACTAACTTGACCTCTATCGGGCAAGATTTTTGACTTGTCAGCTTTCAAAGTCTTGATAGTTGAGAAGATGTAGTCCCATCTACCACAATTTAAGCCTGCTGAGTGCTGTCTAAGTTGGTAGATAATTTCCTCCATGTAATGAGCACCAGGTAAAGTTTCAATAAGCACAGTGGCTCTAATTGTTCCCCTGGAGATAGCTAAAGTGTCCTGGGCCACGTTGAAGATATCATTCCAGAGTTTGGCTTCTAAGTAGTGTTCCATTTTGGGGAGATAAAAGTATGGACCAAAGCCCTTCTTGATCAATACTTGAGCATTATGGTAAAAATATAAACCAAAGTCTAAAATAGAGGCACTGATAGGTTCATCATCGACCAAGATGTGCTTATCAACCATATGCCAACCTCTGGGTCTGACAATGATTGTGGGAATGTGTCTTCCTACTTCACGGTTGACCTTGTACTCTTTAACATCGGTTGAAAAATCAATCTGTTCTCTGATGGCATCATACAAATTGACTTGTCCATTCAAGACATTTTGCCAAGTTGGAGCAGATGAATCCTCGAAATCGGCCATATATGTTTTCACTGGCGAATTTAAAGCATTGACAATCATTTTCCTTTCTGGTGGACCGGTGATTTCTGTTCTTCTATCGATCAAACCTTGGGCTGGAATGGGACCCTGCCAAACTGGAGATGAAATGTCCAAGTTTGCAAATTCTAATGGGGTTCCAGCATCAATTTCAGCTTGTGCTTTCTTTCTGTTTTCCAATAATTGTTTTCTGGTCCCATTGAAAGTTTTGTGAAGTAGAACAACAAAATCAAGGGCAGATTTAGTAAGTATATCACCTTGAGAAGTTGGATTGCCCGATTGGGATACTGGGGCTAAAATTTTAACTGACATCGACTTTCTTTGGGGTACTTAAATGCGATTGATGTCTTTTATAACTGAAGGAGAATAATGTCTGCTATGTAATAAATATCTTCTGTAGCTTAATAAGGTTAAGATATAGTTACAATTTTTGGCGATTCCAAATCTCGAGGTGGTGATACCTTGGGCACGTTTTTATAGGTAAAGGATCAAAGGAAGTCCGGGGAAGCGGAGCCTGGGAGTGTCCTTGAAACCACCAGCGAGTCACCTGCACTATACTATCAGTAGCTAGCCCACAGCCAATGAGAGTAAGTACCAGAGTCACGGAGTTTGGACTGTGCATGAATTCAGACGTAAAGTGCTTGTTGGTAGGCGGTGAACTCGGAGAATTGCGAAGAGACGGACGAAGGGGCCCCGCTGATAAAGGGAATAGGGTCGACATAGATTAGTTTAGACGATAAAGATGGTTTAATAATCTTCTAGTTACCATTTACAGTGGAAGACTGATTGAGGGCAATAATATGGCGCCCCTATCGGAGTTGTAGCAACCCCGGGCACGGCGATAAGAACAGGTCCAACTCCGATGATCTTAACTAAAAATAAAAATCTAACCAGGAACAACGCCGGATGCGGAAAGAGGACCGAGTCAACGATTGAGTGGTTGTGGTCTAAAGGGCAATAATGACTCAGCACTTGCGGTCGAAAGGAGACCCGGAGTAAAGAATTGAATACTGGTGGATACCGATGATAGAGAACCATGAGCGTTAGAAAGAAACATTAGTAAACAATGATAAACAGAAAATAAGCGACAGGCAGGGAAAAACTGAGCGGAGAAGATCGATAAAACGATTAAAACGATTATAAAGCAATTAGAGAACAATCCTAAACGAATAATCCTACATGGAATAGCATGTACAAGTATCATCTACAGAATTGTTCCATACAAAACTGTCACATATTTGTAGGCTCAAGTGACTAGTAGCACGAATAGATTTCCTGGTTGACATGGTATAACCGCTTGCTCAGACGTTGACGATCGGCTCTCTTGAGCGTTAATCGTGGTGTTGTGTTCTTCATTGAGAATTCAAGATGTCAGCCGAGGTAGTCTTTGAAATATTGACCCTCAAGGTCTTTTCTCTAGTTTTAATATGAGATGCAAATCCTTTAAGTAACTTTGGAAATATCTGATGAACCGTTGAAAGTAAGAAAGTTTTCATTTCAGAGATTCTGTTTGGCCCAATACCTCTAATACCTTGTAGCTTTAGTCATACAGATTTGTAAACACATTCACCGGAACAAACTGTTACGTTTCTAGATCTAGTCACCAAAATTTTCACACCTTGTTATATGAGTAGCCCAATGTCTTTTCCTTATCTTCAATTGGGCTTCTTTTTCCCCTCTTCGGAGAAACTTCGACTATGCCCACACATCGAATATAATATACTTTAGCTACACAGTAATTACTTATAACTCCACACGGTTATCAAAAACATTTGTAAATACATATATACAAAATACATTGTAAAGACTCGGTCAAAATTTCATTTATTGCAAACCATTTTTAACGATACCTGCTGCCAATCTGGCCAGGATTTCGGACTCACCATCTTTCAAAACTCCAGCAGTACCTAAAACATTAGCAGTATTATCCACAACAGTGGCCCAATCAATAGGTTTGACACCAATCTCTTCATTGAATTTGACAGTATTTAACCAAGCTGTAGCGTCTTCCTTAGTGTAATCAAGATTTGTAGAAATATGGTTCACGGCTTTATCTGGGTTCTCCACGAAATGCTGGATACCTTTGTTAACGCTAGAAAGAAAGTTTTTGATATCTTGGTGATGCTCATCCAAGATCAGGCGACGTACTGTCACTACCCAAGAGGGCCAAGGAGTGTAAATTTCTCCAATCTTCTTGATTTCACCATTGTCATAATATTTTTTCAGGGTAAAATACTCCCACATAAACGCTTCTGAATGGTCAGCTTCCGGTCCAACAAGGTTGACGGAATCTCTTAGATTTTTAAAGTTGGATCTGACAACGAAATCCTTGAAATATGGCTCTTCAAACTTTAATTGAAGTCCCAAGACGAATGACATCACGTAGGAACCAGAACCGATCCTAGAAACCGAGATTCTCTTGCCTTCGAGATCTCTCTCGGAGGTGATTTCATCACGCTTAACACCGGAACTAATGGCCCAACACAACGGTGACTTAACGTAAGTGTCGGTGATCTTATAGGTATCATTACCGTTGGCAATATCGGCCACAAATCCTTCAGTCAATCCAATGGCGATGTCTACTTCATTATCATTAAGCAATTTAATGAGTCTACCGGTGCCTTCAAGGACTTGGACGAACTCAATCTCAAGTCCGTGTTCCGCATAATATCCATTCTGCTCAGCAAAGAACAACGGAGTCAGGAAGTGCTCTGGAATGTATGCTACTCTTAATTTCATGATGTTAAAATCAACTAACTTTCACTGAATCGGCTAGATTCCTAATGGGTCGTGGGTCGAGGCCGGGTCGCCTGCAGGACATTCGCCATCGGGTTGCAATGAGCACAGACAAATATTGGTAAGGTCATAAAGAATCACTACTTACGGCTGATTTACCAAGTATACGAAACATAACAGCAGGGTGTTGGAAGATGGTTCAGTAAGATATTTCTATTTGGCAAGGAAAAATTGTTCTGTATTGATGTTTCTTTAATTACTCACTATAGTTCTGGATAAAAATGAAGAAGTACATCCTCCATCTGAGGCTTGTAACTTTAATAAGCTAAAAGTAAGCCAGAAAGTGCTGCGGGCCCAAAGTTCCAGAGCTTTCTAAGGTTTCTAAAACTTCATACAAATTTCAATACTTCTCATGCTCCTCATGAAATACTCTCTTCAACTTTAATCTCTTCATGTCTTCAACTTTACTCTCTTCATATCTTCAACTTTACTCTCTTCTTCATCTCTTCATACCCCCCATGTTACTCATAACTCTTAACACCCACAGGGGTCAGTCCGAGCTGCTGGCCCACCCAGTAAGTCCACACGGCCCTCCGATATCTGAGGAGCAGGCTGTTCTACCGTCTGGGGGATCTTATTCCCAATGCCAATGAAAACTTCATTCACATTGTAAGCAGTCTTAGCAGACGTCTCCAAAAAGAGTAACCCTTCTTCATCAGCTAAAGCCTGACCTTCCTCAACGGAAACCTTACGCACCAGATCTTCATCAGTGTCGTTTTCAACCAAATCATACTTGTTCCCGACAAGGGCGATCGTGATGTCCTTCAGGGCTTGTTCGTGAAGTTCTTTGACCCAATGGCGAGCCTTTATAAACAGGGCTGGCTTTGTGATATCATACACTACGAGGGCCGCCTGAGCATTTCTATAGTACATAGGGGCCAACAGAGCAAACCTTTCTTGTCCGGCTGTATCCCATATCTCATATTTGATTGTTCTTTCACCAATCTTACACTTTTGGGTAAGGAAGGCAGCACCAATTGTAGGTTCTTTGTTTTCTTGGAAGTCATTACTTACGAAACGAAGCACAAGCGACAGTTTCCCGACAGCTGCTTCGCCGAGTAACACCAATTTGACCGGAGTAGGGGGCAAGGGGAACGACATCTGGTTGTTTATACTAGAGAATCAGATGCAATAAATCTTTAAATGCCTTGATAAGGTGCGAGCCGGGTCTACCATTGCGAGGGGGTGAGTTGATGTGCAGGATGGCAAAGGGAGAGAGAGAGGGGAGAGAAAAGATAAATGTGAGACACTACTTTGTCATACTCATTCATAAAATTATTAAGTGAATGAATTTGCAGTATATAAAAGTTTATATCCCATAGTTAAATATAATTGAGAACACACCGGCGGAGATTTGGAAGAGATGGGAGGAAAAGGTGCAGTAGAGAGGGAGATTTCTCAGGGTGAAGATGAACGATGAGAAAGTGAAGAATTAAATAGATGGAAGTAGAAGGATGGTATAAAAATAGGTCTAACTTAAAGGAACAAAGAAACATCATCCTTACAGTTGAACGAAGAGCTCAATTAAGACTTCAATAAAAGTCAAACAAGAGTTCAACAAAAGTTCAATAAGAGGTCAGTTATACTTAAAAACATGAAAATGAATGATATTATGTATGTTATGGAGGTAAGCGATACTGACCTGCCGCCGTTGTGAGGTAGAAAGATCAAAAAAAAAGCAACTAAAATTAGGCAAACAAGATTACCGCATCACTTTGAGAAACGAAATATAGACAGGGCCCTATTAGAAATTGTCACATGAGGAAAACGAGTAGAGGTGGGTATAACTGATCGAAAAATTAAGTAGCAATGCCAGACTTCATTAAGAAATCTTATTGACAGCCATCTCATTGACAGCGTACCCTCTTCATATTGACATCATACTGACATCATTATGGTTATTTCTCGTCAAGCAATGCGCAGATAATGACAGCTGCATCTTTTTTCTGCACTGTGACCCTTTCGATACATTCTTATCACTCAATTCATTCAGGCTCCACGGATCCTGGCTAGCTTATTTACAAGACCCTTCCGAAGTACCTGATGGTGGCTTACCAATCTTTCTGTGTTATGGTACTCCCCTTATCAATCGTGGGAAAATTATGGATCGTTCCTTTTGGACGTCCTCCACCCTATTGTTCCATCCTTTTTCCTCCCCTCAGTTTTCTGTCCTCCACGTTCTCCTTTGTTTCTTCGTCTCCACTATTCTTTCTGCAACCTCTAAAATGTACCCTCTTCCCTTTTCGGCAGAGGGAAACAACTGCAAATTCTTGGTCCTGCTTCATTTTTCGGGCACTCGGCACTTGGTTGAAACTATAAAATTCCTTTCACACTTATCAGTGTTATTGACGTCAGAGTTCGTCTCGGAACAACTACTATAAACCTTGTAATTGCCTTCGCGTGATATCTGATGAACCTTATTATACCAGTAGTTCCTCGGGTCTTAAACCTTGAAACTCCCGCTCCACCCGCCCCCCACCTTTTGAAATAGCCATTTAAGAGGCAGGACTTGGCAACTACTCTGGGTCCAGATTTCAACATGCCGTGCTCAACCATTTTGACCACGAGTCGGTCTAAGATTCAGTTCTCGGACTTTCATTTTTTTTTTTTGCGTCTTTATCGGGCTCATACGAACTCATAAGCTCTCAGGAGATTTTACTTTTAATTTACTCTTTATTTAAAACCACAGCTACTAATGCCCCCATTACCTACACCTCATTAACGTTTCGGAGAACCTTCGGAGTAGACCAGCGAGGGTTCAATCGGGCGGCTGCGACCCGGCCTCCTCGTTATGAGTGCATAGTTTATCCGCTCTGCAGCAATTGTTTTTCCGTGCCTCATTATGACCGCATCGGTTTAATGTGCATGTCTTGCTCTTTTGCGAGTCCGGAACTGTTAGAGCCGCTCGCTTGCTGCAAAAACGGTAAATGACCATCGTTGCTGTGTTCGAGGTACTTGGATATATAAATGCTGATAAAGATCATACTTTGTATCTCAAATAACTACTACAATGTCACAAGAATCCCTGAATAATACTTTCCACTTCCATTTTAATGCTCCATGGGCATCATTTTCTTGGACTGGCCTCTTAAATGACCAGAAACCTGATGTGCCACCTCCATCTGTCCCTACACCCAAATTAACGCATAGAGGTCAGAGAGATGATACATGCGATTACTGTTATCTTTGTCGTAACAAACAGTCAAACGGCTGGCGTTTATTATTCACTTAGCTCGCTTGCCAGCGAGTCTGCAAATTGATGGTGTTATCGCCTTAATTAATGACATGAGCATCTACACCAACTCATCCTATGCATATTATTAAAATTCATTATAGTACAATGAAAGTCATCTTATTAAAAATGTAGCTAGTTGTAGATACTACTAGGTCTTGATGTTATGCATTTATATCTCCGAAAGGCATGTATATTTGTACAGAAATGCACAAGCCTCAATCCGCCCTTTGGCACCAAAAGATTGCAAAACTCTTGAGGTGTCTTTTTCTTTGGCGTCTCAAGAAGGACCATGTTTTTATTTCTGATCAACTAAGCTTCTATGATCCCTGGTTCTTCTCCCTGTTCCGTGTTTCTCTTTTGCTTGCTTTTTCTTCCACTTCTTTCCTCTTTCTGGCCACAAAATAAACACATTCATATTGGAACCCACCCAATGATCGAGGATCGGAGCAGTAAGAAGCAGACACATCTTCGTTTTCCTCAAATTCAAAACCCATGTCTTCTATTAATGCTAAAAGATCTGTTTTCGACAATTCAAGACCCTTTCTGGCGGTGGGTATCTGCTCTCCATCCCGTTTCACGTAGCTAGTATTCCCATCATCTTCGAAATGCCAAAGTAATGGTCCAAAATTTACCCAATAGCCGTCCTCAGCTAAACAATTGAAAATGGATCTGATGTAGTCTATGATATTTTGAGCTGTGTCCAAAAAGTAACATGTAGCTACTACTTGGAAGCTACCCTTATTTTCATTACGAAATTCCACTGCCTGGGGATCATTGGAATAAATTTCAGACTCCTCTTGCTTTTGGGGCCCATACAAATCTACAAATGAGCCTGCTACCATCAGCATAAGTTCCAGATACGGAATTTCCGAGGAGTCTATGGTTGAAATATCCGCTGGATTTATATCCGGTATTGTGACAGGTCTTATTTGGAGCTCTCTTTTTGAAACATTAGAGAATTTGTGTATATATGGGAAGATAGAGTAGTTATGTGCTACAAAAGAGTGATTAAGAATAAAGTTACTAGCCATTAACATGTGGTAACTGAATTCATTACCCTGAGTCCAAAAACCCTGGTGCACAAGGTCGTATACTAAACGACCGGTTCCACAACCAGGTACCAAAACCTTACAATTTTGGCGAGCCACTTTGTCAGGAAACCGGTGATTGAGCAGCAGAACGATTTTGGTAAACCCAATTCGCTCTTTTGAGTGTTCATCACTCCATTCTCGGGCTAATTGGAGGAGTAGAGAGCGTACTTTGTCTAGATCCTGCGTGGTACACTCAGCCCATTGAGAAGGATCTGCAGGCACCCCCCATTCTGGTGCCAAAGTAAGGGCCAAATTTCGAGTGAAATCTTCATTCATGTGTAGACATTCATTAATATTATCGATATGTTTAGGGTACCAGGGGATCAAGGCAAGATCATCATGAGATAGAGAGGCGATTTTGAGCTTCCGGGGGCGAATTAACTCATCATAAGCCCAACGGCCATAGTTATAATACGCCAGGAGCGTAGACGTCAAAGCTCGAAGTTCTTCGTCCATTAGGCTAGATTGGTATAATTAGAGGTCTTATATTGACATCTTCAGTTCTATGAAGGGCTAGGTCCCCTTCAGCAAATGGGAGGGCAGCAAAATGTGCTTACATGCAAGACGGTAAAAGAAGCGAGATCTTACCGTTATAAGAGCAGAGAGCAATGGAGTGAGAGTGGAAGAAGGAGGCCTAGAGTAGCACAGAAGCCAAGAAATTACCACACCGAATCGTCCGATAATTGAATGATGTAGAGACAGTAATTTTGGAACTAAAATGTAGACCTTCAACTTGGTGATAACCTTCAATTTGCTAGTATGTATAGCATGAAGTTAATCCACCATGAGATGAATGCCTATCAAAAGATGATGAAATAAAGTAGGCTCGCTTACATTGTGATTTTTTTACCCCGGAGAATTTGTAAGACGATCCCGGCACCCCTTACTTTTAGCGGTTAGTAGATATGATTAGTTGAGCCAATCCAAAAGAGAGATGAATTAACATCCTGTCTTGTCTGTTAATTCCGTTTAGGCCAATAGTGCCTCGTACATTCAACCCTTTAGTTTTGCCCCATCTTTCTGCCTTCTCTTTCACCTGCCTCTTTTTCTCTCCATACTGTCTTCCCACATTTCGCGTGTTGCAGACGACTGGACCATAGACACCATTTTCCTAGCGTTTTTAACAGTGAGAGGAACAACGAACACCGGCATTCACCAATAAACATTAACTCATCAGCTCATCAACTTCGTCATCAAACTCTTCCAACCCTTCATTCTCTTTCTCAACCCTCACCCCTCTTTTCCCCCAACCTTTTCCCCCTTTCCACCCTTTCTGCTCTCCCCCATCCCTCCGTCCTCTTCCGTCTAACAACGCCTGCTCTCTATTTTCACCTCAAGTCTTTTTTCGCGACTGCTATTTTTTCGATATATTTCAACACCTATAGGCCAGAATGGCACAGCTCGAACAGGTAGAGTCTAGCAATACTAGCCAGCCTCTTAACGATGACTACAAGGAACTCTTTCAACAGCTAGACGTGAAAAACACTGGTGAAATTACTCTCCAGGATTTTAAAAAAGCTCTCAAAGAAATAAATCACCCGGTTGCAACCAGGCCAGAACTCGTAAACACCGTTTTCAACCAATTTGATGCCAACCATGATCAAATCATCGATTTTTCTGACTTCAAAGTGTATTTAACTTCAACTGATGATCAAATTCTAAGAGGGTTTAACAAAATTGACAAGGATCACGACGGGAAATTGAATAAAACTGACTTTGTTGAATATTTAAAGCTGACTTTGAAATTATCACCTACTTCAGACAATGTTGACTTACTTTTCAGCACTATAGACACCAGAAATGATGGTTACATCACTTATGATGAATTCAGGAACTTCTTGATCCTTATGCCTCGATTAGAAGGCCTGAGAATCAGAGCTGCTTTCAATTACATTGCTGAAGAGTTGGACCTTTCTCTGGACGGAGAAGTGACATTAATTAACTCATTTCTCCATGGCTTTGGATACTTCTTAGCAGGAGGTCTTTCAGGGGTGGTTTCCAGGACTTGTACTGCACCATTTGATAGAATTAAGGTGTTTTTGATTGCCAGAACTGATTTACTGTCCACAGTATTGCATCTGAAGCGTGAAATCGCTGAACATGTGGCCAATGGTGCCGAAACTCATATCATAGAAGAAGCTAGAAAGAAATTGAAGCTAGCTGAAGCAGAATTGGCTGCTCTGAAGAGAGATCCCCCACATAAAAAAACCATTAGATCCCCCATAATTCAAGCTGCTAGGACTATCAATAAGCAAGGGGGGTTTCGTGCATTCTATGTCGGTAATGGGTTAAATGTTCTTAAAGTATTCCCAGAAAGTGCTATGAAATTTGGCTCTTTTGAAGCCACTAAACGGTTTTTGGCCACTGTAGAAGGGGTAGAAGATCCTGCTTCCTTACTGAAGGTCTCTAATTATCTTGCCGGAGGAATTGGTGGTGTATGTGGTCAATTCACTGTTTACCCAATCGATACTTTGAAATTTAGATTACAATGCAGTAATTTGGACCTGTCTCTCAAGGGCAATGCCTTATTAATCCATACCGCTAAAGAAATGTTTAAAGAAGGTGGATTTAGAATATTTTATAGAGGTATAGTTGTAGGGATTAGTGGAATTTTCCCTTATGCTGCATTAGATTTAGGTACATTTACTTCGATCAAGTCATATTTAATCCAGCGTCAAGCCGCCAAACAGGGAATAAATCCCGATGACGTTAAATTACCCAATGTAATTGTGTTGAGTTTGGGGGCATTATCAGGATCATTTGGTGCCACGGTGGTTTATCCTATCAATCTTTTACGAACTCGTTTACAAGCTCAGGGGACATACGCCCACCCTTATACATACACCGGATTTGGGGATGTCTTGCGACAAACAATTGCCCGGGAGGGATACCCTGGCCTTTTCAAAGGGTTGGTACCCAATCTTGCTAAAGTTGCACCCGCGGTGCTGATTTCATACTTCATGTATGAGAACTTAAAATCTATATTTGCATTGGATGAGCGGAGGAAGTGAGGAGCATTTACATATACGTTAGACTAAAAGGTGTAGGAGGAAGGTTACATCAAGTAGTGGAGAAAACATTGGAGGAATTGAGTATATCGAAGATAAATTAATTGACAATCATGTATTCGAGATTTAAGTAGACCCAAACAGTGTATCAAAAATCTGCAATCGTGAGCCAACGGTAATTATGAGTAAAGAGAGATGATATTCGAGCTTTTTACTTACAAGATCTCGTTTCTGCTCTCCAAAACTTACAGTTATGTTCAAGGAATATACGGTCAATGTCACAGTATTTAGCTCCGTCGAATAACAAAATATCCCCTTTTTCGCTATTCGACAGTATTCTACGATATTGTACTACATTTCACTCACTTCAGCTGAGCCTGGTACAAATACACCTATTCTCTACATTTATTCATCTAATCACAGACATGATTCCCGAAAAAAACTAAGAAATCACAGCCTAGTCTTCTCTCTCACTATGTTAAACACAAGGAATCCTGTGTCAACCTCCCCTAGTGGAGTAACCTTTGTCTTGACATATGTATCTTCATCTTCAACATTCAGCCTCACCCAATTTATTTCACCCGCTAAATCTGCCGCGGTGTCTACCGTGAGACGATAGAATAGATGGGGGTCAGCATCGTTGTCGGCATCTTGGCCTCCTTTAACTTCACCCTTTCTAAGTTTGAGATCATTTTGAAATCTATAGAGAAACAGCCGAAACTGATCATATATCTCAGTCCAATTGAACCCGGGGAGTTGTATCTCTGGCTCATCATCGAATTGAGTTTCTTCACTTGCAGCCAAAATAGTGTCTATTTTGTCGCGAGAAAGTTCCATGCGCGGGAACATATTGAGCTTTACCGAGTACCTATCTGAATCAGCATTGGTCCTTGTATCATACAAAACCACACTGAAGGCATTAGCACCTTCATTTTGTAATAAAACTTGCAAGAAGTCGCCTACACTTTTCTCTATATATTGATTCAAAGGAGGACTTCTCAGAACATTCACCACCAAATTAAACCATTTCCTCCTTTCGAAGATCGCCAGTGGATAGACGCGGTGAAAATAGAGGATCTGGTTCACCCACACCACCAAAAGGTGCTTGAGTGCGAGTAAAACATTATCTACCGTTAGCTTCATGATCGAGGCAGTGGCACTCGACGACGTGCACCGATTAACCTCGGGACAAGTGATCACCGATGTGGTTTCGGTGGTAAAGGAATTGGTGGAAAATGCCCTTGACGCGTGCAGTACCCAAGTGGAAGTGGTGTTCAGCGAGCAGGGTTTGGTTGCAGTCGAAGTCACTGACAATGGTGATGGTATCGCTGAAGTTGATTTTCAAAACGTTTGTGCTCGTCATGCTACCAGTAAATTACATAGTTTCGATGATTTACTGAAAACGGCCACTCTAGGATTTCGAGGTGAAGCCCTCAGCTCTTTATGTGCTACTGCTGATGTTACCATTACTACAAATACTAACAGTGCAATTCCTAGGGGTCATTTGTTAAAATTCGGGAAAAATGGAGATTTGATCTCTACTACCCCGGTTACTGCGACAAAGGGTACCACAGTGTGTGTTTCCGATCTCTTTGGTCGACTCCCAGTTCGGAGAAAAGATTTTGAACGTAATATCAAGCGTGAATACACCAAGACAGTGGCACTTTTGACCAATTATGCCATATTTTACCCTACTACACGTTTTACCGTCTATAATCTTACCGAGAAAAAGTCAGGACCTCGACCAGGAAGCAGTAAGCGTAGTTTGGTTCTTGGGACTCAAGGTGGCCTCAAGGGCACCCTTCATAAAAATATGATATCTATCTTCGGAAGTAGCGGAGCTCGAGGATTAGTACCAGTATCACTAAACACTGGTGATTTGGGTGAAAGATTCAAAAAAAATTTCGGAGATCCACCGCTAGAAGTCACCTTTGAAGGTCTGATTTCCGATTGTTCATTTGGACTTGGTCGATCTGCAGCTGATAGACAATTTTATTATATCAATGGCCGCCCCGTACTGACAAAACTCATATCCAAAACTGTCAATGAAGTGTTCCGTAGTTTCAACAACGTCCAATATCCAGTAGTCATTTTAAACGTTAAAATTGATCCCAATCATGTAGATATTAATGTGACACCAGACAAGCGTACAGTGTTGATTCACAATGAGCAATTAATATGTGAAGTTTTACATGAAATGTTGACCCAATTTTATGATGATAGAGGTAATACAATCCCTCGTGCTAAAAGACAACAAACCTTGGACACCAGAGCTTATGATGAAATGGATCATAATGATCATACCTATATTAAGACAGAGCCGAACCTTAAAGAAGAGTTGTTTGTGAAAAATGAAGAGCACATGTCATCAGAGGATAATAGTTTTGAACATGAGGAAGATGAACATATTAAATCAGTTGATGCAAACATTGTCGATCTCGGAAACACGGACAGGAGAGAAGATATCAGAGACGACGAAGAGTCAGATCCTGAGGAACATTCATGTTCTGAAGAAGATGTCCTGCAATCTGAAGCTTTCACAGAGCAAAGCAACTCGTCTGCAGCCTCTGACTTGACCACAGAGGTGAGAGAGATGGATATTCACCCAAGGAAAACCCTTGAAAGTCCCCTTAAATATAATGCTGTGATTAATTGTCGGAGAAAAGACAAACAAACTATAACGAGCCCAGTCTCAGAATTGTTTCCCGAGTCATCCAGGACGCAACAAGTTCAGAGTCTGCCACAACAAAACATTGTCTCTTCTGATACAGAACTTCTAAATTTCGAGATAACCGAGTACCTGCAAATTGATGAAGATAACCAGAATGAGACCAATTATACATACCAAACATCACCGGTGCTTGGATACAAGGTTCCAGCTGGTTCTTCACCTATTATAACATTCTTCACCACAGAAACTCAGGTAGATGCATCGCTGGACGCTGTATCATTTTCTTCTTCGAAACGCAGAAAGACTCATCTGGCTGAAGCACACAATGATTTTAATGAAGATAATGAAGATCACACCGATGGTATGGAGGAAGAGGACGGGAATGAGGAAAAGGATCAGAAAGAAAGAGTATCTAATCATACGACCAATAACGAAGAATTCGATATCGAAAGAGAAAGTGAAAGCAACGACGAAGAAGACGATACAGAGGATATGTGTGTAAAGGATGTACTCGAAGAAGTAGAACACGACAGGGAAGTAAACAGAAAAGATAGATATTCGGAAAACGAACCCCAAGAACCGCAAAGTTTACAAAAAAATAAGCTGAAACCTCTTTTCAAACTCAAAGCTAGAATGTCGTACTCAGGAGAAGAAATTTCTAAACTTGAAAATCAGCTAATTACAACCTATGATGACAAAAGAAGTACTTTTCTTGATGACAAAAAGGTTTCAGAGATAGAAGACGGCGATGAAGCCGAGCGAATGCTTTCATTGTCAATATCGAAAGCGGATTTTTTAGAAATGCAAGTTGTTGGCCAATTCAATTTGGGATTTATTTTGGTGACCAAAACTGGTTCTGTCAATAGTAAATCCTTCAGTAATTTATTCATTGTTGACCAACATGCCTCAGATGAAAAATTCAATTTCGAGAGACTACAACGGAACACGCTTTTTCAAAGTCAGCCACTTGTAGTACCCCAAAAGGTTGAATTGAGTGCAATTGATGAACTTGCGGTTATCGATAACAGGCATGTATTTGAATTAAATGGTTTTAAGCTAAAATATGACGAGGATGAAGTTCCCGGACAGAGAATACTGTTAACAGCATTCCCTATGCTGAAGAGAAGCGTATTTGGACTTGAAGATTTTCAAGAATTATTGCATTTATTGCAAAAATCTGGGATGAGTACTGAATCTCTGCAAGTTCCAGTTATCCGATGTCTGAAAGTTCGAAATATTCTTGCTCTGAGGGCATGTCGCAGCAGTATTATGATTGGACAACATTTGAATAAAGAAACGATGAAAACTGTGGTGCATAATTTAGGACTGTTGAACAAGCCATGGAATTGTCCCCACGGGAGGCCAACCATGAGACACCTTCTTGAATTAAAAGATTGGCAACTGTTTGACGCTGATTACCGTTTGAATTAATCATTCCTTTTGTAGTGTAATTATAGTCTAGTATAAATTGAACATTTCCTTAATTACTGCTGCAAGATAATGTATGAGAAGAACGCGCGAAGAGCACCGTGATATTAAAAGAGAAGTATTATTTTGAAAAAAGAATGAATCAGGGACCAAAAAAAATAGAAATACAGCATGTGATAATATTTGGCCATATAATTAATGTGAAACACAGGTGAACCCATTAGGGAAGGTAAACTTACAAATATAAAAATTTCATTATTGCTACTTTGGTATGTATTATGCAAGAAAAAAAAACGGCACTCTTATGCGTCAGGGGAGATGATGTCAACATTCAACTCCTTTTTCGGCCCTCTTACGATAAGCTCTCGAGGAGCCTCTAGATTCGCACTACAAAATAAAATTACCAGGCGTTTTTTTTGGTGCAACAGGGTCTTAAGTAGGTTTTTTTTATGTTTTTGTTTGGGATTTCTTTAAAGTAACCTTACTCGATGTCTCGACAAGAGCGTAAGAGTAGGCGAACTCATAAGAATCTGAAGGATGGTAAGTACCAATAGAATCCTGGAGATTGAGTAACTGATAATTTCTGTCATTAATCCATAAAATCCGTCCTCGTATCTCTTTCACTTCCCTCGTTACCAGTTGACCTTATTAAACTAACAATTTCTAGGATGTCCAAATTGCAGAGCCAAGAGAATCAAATGCACAGAAGAACTTCCACAGTGCCATAACTGCGTTAAAAAGAATCAACGATGTGGTTACATGGACTTCCCACAAGAAAAACTTGTCATAATCCGCATGAAGAATGAAAGGAAATCAAGAGAATTACGCCATCAACTTCAAAGTTTGAACTCCCATCAACCTGACGAACGGCTATTCGATTCTCCACAAATTGCGGACCTGCATATGAATAATCCACTCTCCACCGATGATCGAAGGACAACAACCCTTGATGAATCATCGACTTCCCAATTGGACAATTTTGTAGAACAAAAGCGCCGTTTAGATCATGTAGATAGGTCTCATGTAGTTTCAGACCATATTCTGGCAAATCAAGGCCACGTAGTGCATCATCATCATCATTCTCCATACCATGAATCGTCTGTCATTCAAAATAAATCTCATACCTCCAACGATTTAAATCTGACAGTTCTGGTCCCGGGTCAAGAGAAAAGTATTTATTCGCTGGTACGGCAACTGTATTCTTATGGTGATCAGCCTCGAAAAAGGGATGATACCATGTCGAAAGATTATCGAAATCATGATGTTAACTCAACCTCTACCGGCCAATCCATGCATTCTTACGGAGTGGAGTCATATCCCCCACCAGCATCTATCGAGCAAAATGATAACTCACAAAACTTAGATGTAAACATGAATCTCGTATTCTACACTCCCTACGAGGAAACTAATTATTCGCACTTTAAGGACCTTACGTATGATGACTACGTATCAGAGCTCCACCAATACAGTGGTTCGACTGTGCTGGATTCCTTGAACAATAATGGCAATTTCCCACACGCTCCTTCTTACATTCATAATCGTAATCAAAATCATACTCTCAATCACACTATGCAAAATCAGAATCCTGATATTTATGAAGCTGGTGAAGGACATGCTAACAATGATTCGAGCCATAGTAATTCATTCAGAGATCACATGAATAATAACTACCTACCAAACTCAGTACACATGCCTACTACCTTTAAAAAGCTTCAAACTGTGGATCGTTTGAAGAACAGGTTCTTGGAGCGGTACTTGAAGCATCATAGAGGCAATATAAAAGAGTTAAATAATTTGGAGTTTAGAAATGTGGCTCCAGTTTGGAATCACCGAATTGCAGAAACTTTCTGGACTTCAGTTTATAATCAAGCTGAGGTTTTGGATTTATACTTCCTGTTTTTTTTGGATCGGTCTATAAATGCGTTATTAAGACGATGTATGGTATCTTTAGACGATGGAAAATTCTTAACATCTGAGCAAATATCAAACACCTCTGCCACTAAACAAACGAATCGACCATTTCTGGCACAAGAAGTGAAACATTTGACAGACAAACTGTACATGTATTATGGCCATTTGATAAAAGATTTAAGAGAGCTGCTTATAAAAATTCATCTGGAATACCCGGCTAAAATATCTCTTTTTGCAGCCTGGCTGACATTCTTACACTCTCATTCGCTGGTTGAGACGTATTGTCTTTTGTTTCTGGGAACGACTGCCCTTTTCTCGAAAGTGTTTGACAATGCTCAAGTATTGAATGAAATACCGCCTACTTTGAATACTGGCTATTATTTTTTTATAAATCATCTGAATTGGCTGCTTATACCAGATTATGATTTTTCAATAATTCCCGAACTCTATAATGATTTGAAAATATTTCAAAGCCACTGTAAAGAGTGGATAGAGCTGTCAGATGATGGTACCAAAAGACAATATCTTCAAGTAGCTAAGAATGGTGATGCGCTTGAAAACTTTTTGGAGAGGTTAATCAATGATTACTATCCTCGAATATGCGAAGTAAATCGAATATGTAAGGACAAATCTCAAAGAGATAATGAAAGAGGAATTTGCTTTGTTCAGGTTCGTGTGTTTTACGATTTGTTAACGCATTGGTTCCGAATTTTTCCAAGTGAAGCAATTCCAGTGGGGCTGGGATATCCTGCAATGTGGAAAACTTTCTACCTTTTCTTTCCTGCAATTGGTAAGGCGTTGACTCATATTTTGTCACCTCTTCGTAGTTTGATAGCGGTTGATCCATGTAATACATTCTGTCCAAGAACAGATTTCGAATTTGAAGTTTACAAAATCGTGCCAGATAATAATCCAATGCTTCAAGGACAAAATTATCAATATTTTAACGATACATCTCAGAAGCTCTTGAGAATCATATCATTTTTTAACCTGAGAATATTATTTTTTCTGTATTATTTCCTGACGGTGACAGTATTGGATTCCAAATACATTCAACGTAGACCTGATTTTGGATTTACTGAAGAAGTTTTAGAAATATCACCAGTCAAGCCTTATTTTGAGGAAGTTAATTTGACTCTGTTTGACAATAAGGTACAAATAGAACCCACGAATTTCCCAATTATGAATGGATTTAGAGATGAATTAATTCGTCTTGGAAGACGACAGCAGGGGAATCGCAAACCTCTGAATGATAATCAATTTGATTATAGACTGGGGTATTACGAAAATGACTTTGATCCTAATGGGTGGATTGAATTGATAAAAATGAGACAACAACAAGCCTGGGAAGAGGAAAGAACTACATTGCAACAACTGCAATTTCGAATGCACAATTTTAATTTGGTAAGACAAGAATTATATAGGAGCGTTCAAAAAGACGATAGTGATAAAGGAAACTAATAATAAGATACACGTCTGATAATGATGATGATTTAAACGCACACATTGTAGATGGGGTCAATTATTCTTTAAAATTTGCAAACTCTTGCAAGTCTGTTACAAATGTAACATAGTTTAATGCATAACTAGATATTTTAGGAGGCTTTGTAGTGCATAAATGTTTCTTTCTACTTTTCTATTTTTCAGACTTGGCCGGCTTTTCGGCGTGATACCGCAATGGGGAGACTAGCGTGGGGTTGGCCGATGATATCAACAGGTGAAATAAGAGCAGTGTGCGTTGGTAGGATAGACGCATGAAACCATTAACGAAATCATGGCGAAAAGTTAGTTTTCAAGATTGATTGAAAATACTCAAGTGGCAGAAATGGTATGAGGCATGAGATGAGCTATGAGAAGAGCTACCGTATTTTGATAACAGTACCTAATAGTAGAGGAAAAAAGTCACCAGGTTTTTTTTGCATAATAAAATATCTGCACAAGGGAAAGAAATAGAAGGATGTTCCATTTCATAAACAATGCTTAATACGGGTGGTATATTTGATGAATTGTATAGAACGTGATTTCATGCACTTGAATTGGGGTGTGTTTTCGGCGGTACCTTAAAAAATATGTCTCACCTAAGCCACTGCAAACTAAACTAATCAACAATGTGCAGCAAATATAATAATCGAAGTGACGTTTTTTTGCCTCACTATTACCGACCGGTGATTCCCGATTCTATCGTCTGTGCCCCCCCCTAAGTCGAAAAAAACACTCCCGACACCAATAAGCTTTTGTAGAGCTCCCAATATGCTATGCCGTATCATTGGTTGTGGAGCAATGAAGAGTAAACTAAACTGTCCTACTGGATTCTTGGCCTCATATTAACCTCCAGGTATATCTTTTCCTATATACTCATGCAGATTAACAACACGCCAGAATATGTATGTTCTTACTGCCGTGGAAAAAGTCCGGAGGAATCTGCAGAAAGAACAAAAGACCAAATTTAACTGGTATACAAAAATTTCAACCACGTTAAAAATTGCCGAAATACATGAAAATATAAATTGGAAAAAAGAATCTTTAAAATTTTAGGAAACTTGACAGAGTGGTTGCAAACCTTTAAATAAGCGAGGTGATTCCACAGATTTCACTTCATCTATGGAACGGAAGCGACGTAGAACGATATCAACCAAACTTCCCGGTGCCCAGCTGGTGTTAGTACTGTTCCCAAAGCTACATCCCGTGAATACTCGCAATAGTAGTGTCACATATCAGCATTCAGAAAGTACACCTTTACAATACCAGCCTTCAGAATCTAATGACCATATCAATGATGAAGACCATGGAGGAAGTAATCTGGAGTTGCAAAATAAAAGCACGGGAGTCACGGGTCTAGAAAGTGCCTATATGGAACTCATGACCTATATCGAATCGATCAAATCTGGAACCCCCTCTGATATTCCTAGGGTTTCGAACCTACGAATTCAAAAGAATAAAGAAAGCAACCCAGTATCAAGACTTGATTTTATAGGCAATTCCATTGATTCTCAACTCTTATTTTACTCCCATTTGGCCTTTGCTGTTCAATTCTTGCGTACCAATGCTTGTAAACACTTCAAACTGTGCTCCACACCTCAACTGGTGAAGGAATTCCGTGAACAAATTTATCCTTTACTGATAAAATTATATAACAAATCAATTGAGCTCATGAAAGAGTTTATTCTGATTCCAAATTTTAACTTGGAATCATCATATGTGGCGCTGAACGTGTTACATATTGTTCAATTCTTCCAACATTTGGGTGGTACTTTCCAAAATGGCCTTTTCACAATATTTAAAGAACTTACTGAACGTAATCGTACAAATATATCCAACGATTTAGCATGGGGTTTGAACTCTCTAGAATTTGCTCTGGTTTCCCCTAAAATTCCACTGTATGACCCTACATTTTTACAAGAAATCGAAGAGAAACTTTCTCAATTCGGGATTATCTTTGATAATTACTTGCATGATCCTAAACTTATTTTAGACTACAGACTGTTGATAAAATATTTCCAATTTGTTCGAGAAAATGTTGGATCCACGGATATCCAAGTCATAGGAAGATTATTACGAGAATGGTTCACCATTTGCCCACCATATGTGGAAATATGCGAGCATTTACATAACCCATTTCAAAAGACTTTGGGTCTCATTTATCGCATGTTTACAACGGCCTTAATTAATCTATTTCCTATGCTGATGTACTACTTTTTGCTCGGATTTAATGGTAGCGTTGATATCCATTTAGAATTCCCCTGGATTGCATCTTTCGATGATTTCTTAGACCGAGATTTCGAATCCCAGGATGAATTGAATGATTATGTTAACTTACAAAAAATTGCCTCTTACTCACTTTCAGTAGCTGGGTTTTTTAATTCAAGACTTCAAATTTATACCAAATATTACGGATATCAAAGAAGGAAAATTCAAGTTGTTCAAGAAAAAGTGGAACGAGTGTTGAATGAGATAATGTTCAAAAAATTTGATGGTCGTCAAATTTCGGCATTCAATTATCCCCATGTAGCATGGCAAACATTACAACATTTTGATTTCGATTTTCCGGAGGACATTTATTACTACAATAAAGATCATATAGATTTTGTAAGAAATTCTGGAAGAGCAACTTCCTATGATGATCCAGTTTTACAAGACCATCTTCTCCATAGCAGTTTTATTACTGGCAGAAGCTTAACCTTTGATAGAGGCGTTGATTATCTGATGTGGTACGAATCAAAAGTTGCGCCTTCCATTGAAAGACAATTAATAGCAGACTACCAAGCATTTCACGAGAATGGTAACGAAAATTTGATAAGACCAGCTGACGACGTCCAGTTGGGCAACGGATTATATGGTACAGATTCGAATCCGTCGTGGTATTTCAATCTGAAAAAAAATGATCAACCACAAAATAAGCTCATATTAGCCAATAGAGTAAAGCATTTACTTTGGTCCCACGTCAGAAGAGGTGAAATGGAACTGCCAGAATCAGATTACTCATTCTACAATGATACTCTGCAAGATTTATATGATTTTAATAGCATTTAATTTAATATTATGAAATTTGCATCTATATCAGTGCTTTCGGAAGTGGTCTCGTCGTGTGCATGATGTGCCTGACTTTGTAAATTTTTTAGGCATTAGTACATGTGCCAAGTATTACCCTATGTGATGTATATATCCTGAAAGATCTACCTGCGTAAACGAACGTTATCTATAGCATATATGTGACTCATAGAATTGATGTTATGCACTGTTTTAGTAGCTTTTCGATAGGCTACGGCGAAAATTTTGGTTCAATTTTTGCTATTTTGTTGGTTGAATCAAAAATCATTTGACTGATGAAATGCTGTAATTTAAGTAGGCGACTTATACCTAAGAAAATAGCCATGAATATGAGTATAACTTGCTCCAGAAAATCGGCAAGTATGTAATGCTTATTGTGAACGAACTTTGACGTCCAGTTTAAAAAATTTACGTCTCTCCTTCCATCTCGATATATACTGAGTCTAGCATGAATCGTCACAATTTTACGGTTTCACTTCCCCGTTTACCTTCCAAAAAAGATGATGAATTAAAGAATCGCAAACAATAACTTGCAGCTTTGCCATTTATACCCTGACTGCAAACTTTTGCCTTTGAGTGAAAATTAATTTCAAGCTATGCTAAACAGCAGCGTTGAGTAAATTCAGGACACTGAACACTCAATTGACCTCAGTTTCTGCTACTGGATATTGTTAAAACCTATTTTATAAAGATCTGCTCCTACGATCATGTATTGCAAGTCTAGGAAATCACTTGAATTTGTAATGCATTCCCCTCCAACCGAGTTACTTACTATTTGCTTTTTGAATTAAACTTAAACAATAATGCGGCCCATATTTATCTTGTGGCGACGTGCATACATTTCAGATCATCTTAGACAAGGTAACATATATTACTCACCATTAGATGCAAAGTTTATGCAACGGTTCAATATATTAGTATTAAGAAAAAAAATTAGGCGGAAAACGGTGTAAAAGAATTGCTAAACCCGTCTCGAAGTGGAGCAGGCTAAAAGTCTAAACTTCTTTAAATCCGTTTTCAGTACCTTGCGGAAATTGTGAGTAGTTGGCTAATTATCTCCGTCAAACTCGAAACCCCGTATATTATTTCCATGACTTTGACGACATATATGGAGAACTTCATGTAAAAATAGGGTTGAGTGGAATCGAGAATAACCCCTCTTTATGAATTTGTCATATCTACCATCATTGACTATTAATGGCCATCAGTAGATTATTTCAAAAGACGGATGACTTCAGCTTTCGCGAGAAATATAATGAGTGATGTACGTTTTACGGCCAGGAGGCTCGTAATATGGTTAAGGAACACAGAATGATATCACGAAACTATCCCTGAGATTGATAATAACACTAAGGTCACATACCCCAAGGTGACTAATGATGATTTTTCGATACCATTCCTTGCATCAAATATTGAAGTTTTAGCATGTCTTATTGTAAGTAAAAGGTTAAGCGCCACGATCATTCGGCGCAGAGAAACACCAATGGAATAGCGTCTGTTATTTCCGGGATGAAAATTAACTACGAGGTAATTGATGAGAAGAACAGGAGATAGTGTTAACTGCTTGGCGTATTTGGCCCCGCAGTCGTTGCAAATGTGTGTAGTGGTGGTGAAGAGTTTGAATGCTGAAGTAATATTTTGTGCAACATCATCAAAGTGCTCCATTAGGGAAGCAACGGCGTAAGGAAGCTCGCTTGTTTCTATGGGTAATGCAGAAGCGGAATTAAAAGGAACATGCAGCGTAAGCTTTTGATGACCCCACCTGCAGTACTCGTAAAATGTACCCTCTCAGTAAATTTAGATCAATAAAGAAATTAAATTTTTGAACCATGTACGTATTTCACATTTCCACACAAAAATGATGATTACTGTTACAGCTGTTGTAAATTATGATGGCGATAGATATTTCTGTGATAATATACGCGGTGGTAGCGTCAGGTTATCGAAGTCTGTGATCCTGTTGTATTGTTAACTTAGGTTTTTTTTTTTTTGCCCTCCGTTCCAAATTGGGGGACTGATTCAGACGCTGTGCGTAATATTTTATTCGCTGAAGAACACTTCCAAAAATCCCAAACCTCTACATTTTCTTTTTTTAAACAAAGGATCAATTTAGGTGACAAAACACGGTTGAGAATTCTATTATTTGATTTCTCAGTAGCCATTATCCAATTCAACTCCTGTGGTTTAATTTCATTCTTGTTTAGTATCGTTTGTTTCCTTCACCCGCTAAGAACTGCCCCCTTTACTCCTTGACACTACTGATCCCCCAACGTTTGATAATTGTTGCCCTGTACCCTTCTGCTCGAGTTTTTTTTTTTTTGTTCGTTGACGCCATCAGGACTATAATATGCCATGCACTATTGCATTCCTGCATCATTCGACTGGGAATGGGTAGCCTGAAAAAGATTTAAAGTTCGATATCCTACGTAACTCCGTTGGTGCTTTTTGCTAATAACACTTGTGATTAGCCTCTATTTATTAAACATATCAGCCAATATTTGAAAAAAAAGCCCTTGGAAACTTGTTTGCTTGGTACAATTATTCTGTGGTAGTTTTCAAAGATACCTCCATTGTCATAACCCTACCAGATCAGTTGCGGTTTTTAGTATCTTCCATCGCTGTTTGCTCATCATTGTCGAATTCTTTCGAATAACCCCAACCTGAAAGATCAATTTATTGAAGACCTTCAATCATCGTCATCAAAATCCATAACACTTGCTTTCAGTCCACACTGCATACAAACATCTGGTTGGTTAACCGATGTCTCCACTTGTACCTGAAACACGAGTTTCAAACCGAAGAAGGAAGCATAAGAACTCCAAGAATGGTTGTCCCAACTGTAAAAAGAGACGAGTGAAATGCTCGGAACATCTCCCTCAATGTCATAACTGTATAAAACATAAAGTGAAATGTGGATACTTAGATTACACTCCTCAACAGTTACAAGAACATCGAGATGCCAAGACCGCTCAAGCTGAAGAAGATGAAATAAGCGGATCAAGTAATAATCTAGTATCACTTGTGGGCTCTAATGTTGAGGGTAAAGATGGAACATATTCTAGAAACTCCAGTAGCAGTCCAATTGAAACTGGTCCTAGTCGTGACCGTGAAGATTCTCATATTGGTAATCAAGATCTATATGGTGAGCACTCATTAGGTCTTGTTGCTGGTGCTGCTGATATTGAACATGATATGATGGAATTCAACTTTGACGGAAATAGAAGGTCACCATTAACTCTGGATATACCTGACCGAGAAAACATTTATGTAGATGCCAATTCTGGGATGGAGTCCAATAACGTTGCAGTGATTGAGCCATCATTAAGTCAAAATTTCGGGATGAAAAGGGATAAGAAAGTGCTCCAAAATTACGATAATGTCAGTCTGGACCCCAACAATATTATCATGTACCCTGTTTACTCTTTAGGAAGAGAACATTCACATCTGGTAGGAAGCATACATGCTGCATCGGGTTCGCTGGCTTCCTTTTCTCATGTAGGGACAACTGATTCTTTCGATAGCCTTTCGAGTTCAGCCAACGCTGCTCTAATCGGTATCCCCAATACCGGTGAATATTCTCAATTTCATACTGCATCATCCTCAGTGGGTCATAGTAATTCAGTGGTACTGGTTGATGGATCTGTGTATGACCAAATCGGTTTCGAGCATTCTGGAAAAGGCTTACCTAATTGTGTGAGGGCATTGGCGCGGTTTGATGTAGTAAAAGTTCCTTCTATCAACTACCGAACCGAATTTACAGATGCCATAGCAAAGGCGATTCCACGGTTTGCTAACGGGACCATCCGTCTTCAACAAATCCGTACTTTGTATCGGATGTGGTTACATTTCTTCTACTATTATTCTCTGAAGTTTTCTCAGATATTGTTTCTGTGCATCATCAATTTCCTGACTAACTACTTGCTTTCCAACTTTTTTGAAAGTCCAAGAAGCATGAAATTATCAGTCAATGAAAAGAGACAGTTGAAAAATGAACTTGTGGTAATTTCGATTAAGCACTACGGTATTACCATAAGAGGTTTACGAGACATGTTAAGACTCAACAGTAATCCTGAAGCATGCTCGCTGGTGCTGTATATTTTGCTGTTGATGAGTATATATGACCCTGAAGCAACCCCGAACTCTATTCTGTGTTTCAGAGATGGGTTATTTCTGGTCTTACTGCATTATGAACTGAAACCCACTACTACCGTCCCAGCATTGATCCCAGCGCATTTACAATTAATGAAAAACATAGCCCGTCTGGTTTATATGCCTAGCTACAATCCAAAGGTTTTAAACGAATTTTTAGAAGTTTTGAAAAATTTTGGTCCTTATTTATCATCAACTAACAAGTTTGCTGTCGACAAACATAACGCATTATGTTCCTATGTAAAAGATGCTATTGACATCTATATTCCGAAAGTTAATCTGACCTTGGATGATCCTGAAGTACAGCATGATGTATTATTTGAAATGCTGCATCGTTGGGTAAGAATATTTTCAAGTCGATTGATGAACTATTCCGGAAAGTTCAACTCGGTTGACAGTGTATTGTGCTTATTCTTTGAGGCTCTCCGGAAGATCCTTTTTGCAATTTGTCCTCAAGTTCGGTTCTTTCTCTTAAAAGATTTTGATCAAGCACTTTTTATGGATGTTTATGACTCCAATATTCCTAAGGCTATTTTGGAAAACACCTCACATCCTCCAGCTGTGAGAAACATTGCCGTTTATTTATGTAGGGTGAGTACCTTTTTCTCACTAAGAATGCTGATTCTTTACTATCAAATCACCCATAATAAAGAATTGGTAGCAATTTTTCCAATCCAGGACATCAAAAAATGGCACCATTCGATTACATCAGTTCGAGAGGTAAGAGAAATTTTTCTTGAAAAGAGTGGATTGAAAGAAGAATTTATTACAGAACTTGGTAGTACTACCATCCAGAAATGTCATTTTCTACACTCAATAAATGATGAGATAGAAATCAAACCAAACACAACTCCTAATTACAACACTTTCCAAATTAGTGGGTTGTTGGCCGATGACTACAACCCCAACATAGATACCGGACGATCACCTTGAATAATACAAAAGAATCATAGATTTTGCGTGTTTTCCAAGTAATGAGAGTCACTTATCATCCAATGCATGGATTCAGTTAATCTGCATCAATAATATTTTTGCCATTATGAAAAATTGTAGGAAGCATCCTTTCCGTGATCGAAATTGTAAACGATAGAAATATTTCTCCTCCTTTTGAACACTATTACGTTTATTTATAGAATTGATTTGTTTGTAAGCGTTCTGACCCCGAAGACTGTCCGTTGTCCTCCAAACCTAATGCATAAATTTTTTTTGTTCTAGTTTTGTTTCAGTTTATTGATTTGTGGGGAGTTTTTTTCCAGAATATAACAAGAAGGTGTTGAAGCGATGTGGAAAGTTGTTGGAAATTTGCATGGAAAGATTACGTTATGTCATTTCTTAATTGCTCGTGAGACCCACATTTCCTGTCTAGTCACATATATAATATCTGGAATTATTTCATCTCAGGTCCTCTGCTGCATGGTTCTACCTATGTTTTAGATATTTTTGTCGCTAGCTGCATAGGTCAGACTCACTATTATATACGTGCATTGAGGGACTCACGCTTAATCTAAATGTATACACTTTAAACGTTCGCCGTAATCATGCACTCCTGACTGCACAATAAGGTCAAGAGATTTAACAGTTGATGGTCATCGCAGCCATTGATTTGATTAACCAGTCATTGCCGAATTACCTTCCTTGGTATTACACTTTGTAAGCTGATAGATCAGAAGGAATTTTGATTGATTAACAGAGGCTATTACTAGCCTTCGGTGATATTCGCTGTTGGGAACCCTGATTTGTTAGTTGCATTTCATTCTGCAGAATAATAGTTTATTTCTAAAAATCCTGGCTACAATAGTGAATCTTGATTAATAAATGCATTGTCGATCAATTGTTTAGTTATTCCATAAAAAGAGAAGAGTTTTTGCTGCAGAGGCATTATTGTTTATGTTAATCTATTTTTTTTATATAAGAACCGAATCGGTATTGCTTTTGGATGAGAGTCAATGTGTGAGTTACGTATGGAACTTATCCATAGTATTTTTGTGACGTTTCTTATGCAAGGATATTATTCAACGGAATGAGGCCAATTCCAGGGTACCTTGAGTGGTTACACATTTGTAGCAAGGTAAAATGAAGGGTATAAGAACTTTAAACCAACGTAGTTAAGCTTTACGGTCTGTTTTGAACGCTGCTGGCACGCAAATCGAATCTAGGTGGCTTATTAGTTGCATCTCTACTTCGTGTTCTCCGTTTCGCGATCCCGCGATAAGTCTGATGACCTTTAACTAGGGAAACAGCCCAACCCAGTACTGAATAACAAGAGAAAAACAACGGTGGGACAATTTTGTGGCATTACGTCCAATCCTTTATCTATGAGAATCAAAACAATCAATGCATGAAGCAAATTTGGTGTTCCCCTCTAAAAATAGTTTTAGCTGTTAGGAACCCAGTGTTCTTACTATCCACGCGTTCCTGCAAGCTACCAGATGTTAAAAAGACAATAGCTGCAAGCAAAGCAACAATGCGATTGAGATATAGTGTGTTATTAGGCACGGAAGCGGAATTTTTGGGCATATGTGAACATCAGCTAACCCCATTCCAGATATAATTTGAACTCAATTTCTTACCACATTGGGACTCGATCTGGATAGATGTTTGTGGTACACATCAGCTGGGGGGAGCTCAGTGCCCTGGAGCTCATCACGTGAAGTCGATCAAAATATTAAAATTTAAGGAAAAGAGCATCTGGGCTCTGCGCACGTGATCTGATCTTGATACCAAACACGATGAACAACACGAGAGCAGTCCAAAATAAAGTTGTGCCCAAACTGTTGGCACGCTTAAGTATAGACAAATACCGATGCTTCTATTAGCTCCCCTTGATCTTTTGATCTCTTATCATATCCCCATCCTCCATCATTTTCCTTCATGTCTTATCTATTACCTCTTACATCTTACATCTCTTGAAGGGCCATCCGCCATATAACACGCATCCTGCACAGACTCGTCATCAACACTTTTTTCACTCTTCCATAAAGAAGATACCACACAATGTCAGTACAAATCTTTGGTGACCAGGTGACAGAGGAGCGTGGAGAGAACGCCCGGATGTCGGCATTCGTTGGCGCTATTGCCGTTGGTGACTTGGTGAAATCAACCCTCGGTCCAAAGGGTATGGACAAGCTTCTTCAAAGTGCATCCAACCAAGACTCGTCTTTGGTGACAAATGATGGTGCTACCATCCTTAAACTGATTCCTTTCGATAACCCAGCAGCTAAGGTTCTTGTCAATCTTGCAAAGGTTCAAGATGATGAAGTAGGTGACGGTACTACCTCTGTAACAGTGCTTGCTGCTGAGCTTTTACGTGAAGCAGAGAAATTGATTGACCGTAAGATCCACCCTCAAACCATTATCGAGGGATATCGTATCGGTGCCACTGCTGCTCTTGAAGCCTTGAAGAAACAAGCTCAGGATAACGGTGCTGATAAGTCCCTTTTCAGAGAAGATCTCTTGAATATTGCCCGGACTACCCTTTCCCTGAAAATTTTGAGTCAAGATCGTGATCAATTTGCCACTATGGCTGTCGATGCTGTGTTGAGACTCCAAGGTTCTACAAATTTGCAACGAATTCAGATAATCAAGAAAGCAGGTGGAAGATTGACCGATTCTTATCTTGATGAAGGATTTTTACTCGATAAAAGATTCGGAGTTGGACAACCTACTAAGATTGAAAACGCCAAAATCCTTGTAGCAAATACTTCTATGGATACTGATAAAGTAAAGATTTTTGGAGCCAAATTTAAGGTCGATTCTACTGCAAAATTAGCTGATTTGGAAAAGGCTGAACGGGCCAAAATGCACAGCAAAGTTGAAAAGATAAAGCAATTTTCTGCCAACGTTTTCATTAATAGACAATTGATTTATGATTACCCAGAGCAATTGATGGCTGATAGTGGTATCAATACCATTGAACACGCTGATTTTGACGGGATCGAACGGTTGGCCTTGGTTACCGGAGCAGAGGTTGTTTCTACATTTGATCATCCAGGAAAGACTAAGTTAGGTCATTGTGATTGTATAGAAGAGATTATTGTAGGGGAAGATGTGATGACTAGATTCCTGGGGGTAGCAGAAGGTAAGGCATGTACCATCGTATTGAGGGGAGCAACCAATCAGGTTTTAGATGAAGCTGAGAGAGCTCTTCACGATGCATTGTCGGTATTGCTGCAAACCACCAGTGAAACTGCCATTGTTTTAGGTGGAGGTCTGTCAGAAATGGTCATGCTGAAAGCCGTAGAGCAAGCAGCTGCCAACCAGACCGGGAAGAAGTCCTTGGCTGTAGAGCTGTTTGCTTCTGCTTTGAGGCAATTACCCACAGTTTTGGCCGACAATGCCGGTTATGATTCAGCAGATCTCGTGCTGAAATTGAGAGCATCTATTTACAGTGGCATTATGACTCTGGGCTTGGATTTGAACAATGGTACCATAGCAGATATGAGAGAATTGGGAATTGTAGAGCTGTATAAGTTGAAGAGAACTGTTGTTGCGCTGGCTGCAGAAGCCGCTGAAGTGTTATTACGTGTTGATAACATTATCAGAGCCAAGCCACGTACAGCAGACAGAAATCAGGGTCATTAATAGAACTAGCAGTAAGTTAAAATCCACGGAGAGAGATAAAATTCATTGTAGCGTTGACGTAAGAGGTTAAAGAAGAGGACGTACTTGATAAAATAGCATCAGAACAAACATAACATAGAGTGGACGAGGTTGAAATTCTCAGAGATTGAAATGGTGTAATCTAAGATTACAGGAATTGTTTTGTTTGAAAGAAAATAGACTTCAAGGAGTGGATTCTTTCACAGTAAAATATTCAATCAATCGATGAAAGGTGGTACATTGGTCGTAATATTACTTGTGGCAAAGGCAATTTGCACCGCTTTATCATATGGTGGATTTGTAGCTTTTGCTACAGGAGAACTTTGCAGTATTAAAGGAAACAATCAATTTTAGAGTAATTCACCAGAAAGAAGCTTACGACAAAGGTACAATTTGTTAAAAGGTATCAAGTTTTGTACGATGAAATTCCAGTTACCTTGTGGGGAATGATAAAGTTGCGAACCACGAGTTACTGTGCAGCGTATTTCAGCTGAGCCATAGATTTTATCAATTGAGCACACACAAAAGCAATCGATGAAATTTCAACTTTCAGACCCTCAATTGATTCTCTAAATATTCTCACTATGACGTATTATTGTGGATCGTATCAAAACATCATTTAGCCATAGTGTTTAAAGGCAATGTCAAGCGGGACGGACCCTTTTTCCCATATCAGGAACAAAGCCGTTCCTATAAAAGGCCGCATAGGTGTTTTTTTTTTTTACTATCTCGAGCCGGCTATTTTTGGCTTCATCCTTTCTGTTGCTTCCGACAAAGGTGAAATTAAAGGGAACTTAGTTTTAAGCGATTATCTTAGACATCAAGTTCAAACACCGGCGGATGATCTAATCTCAGATTGACATCGAGCCGGAAGCGATCAAAAGATCTTAGATCACATCAGTAAGATACTTGAACTGTAGAAACCCAGCTTCAAATTGCACTGCGACAAACAACTCAAGTGGCTCCTTCTGCGTTTTGTCGCATGCAAAAATTAAATCAGCCATCGTTCATGCGAGAGCACTTCGAAATATTGCTTAGCATTGCCTTGTATGGCTTTCTCGGAATCTTACCGAAATATGGGAAAAGGTAACCTGGGGGAGATACATGTCTTCAGATAGCATAATAACAAATCATCAAGCCGTAATTTTCATCACTGTGACCTGATTAGTTCACATGAAACAACTTTATGACCGCCTTGCGGTTGAATGTTATCTCATGATGGTTTGTCATTTCGAAGTCCAAAGAATCTGTAACCATAATTAGTCTTCTGTAAGGGCGATAGATCAAATACATTTATCTACTGTACCAGGTGTTTCTGGTTCAACTGTGTAATTTACCCATATAGCATCTTTATTTTGTGACCCCGTTCGGAACTTCTTAAGCAAATCCGCCATCGTCTGTAGTTGTCATTCGAAGTAATAATTTTGCTTATCCAGATCCATTCCCTGCGGCTCATTCGTCGCACAGAGGGTTCCGTTCTTAATCAGTTATTTTAGGTGGAGTACAATGTATTCTGTATGACCTCTCTTGAAAATGATGGAATTGAGTAAATCATACCATAGCATATCTCCCTACGTCCAGCCACAATCAAGCACATTATTTGGACGGCAACTTTTTTATACTTTAAATCAAAAAATCACTGATCTATCTTGTTTCAGCTCCATCGTAACTGTTCAAGTAAAAGACAATGCTTTGGTTCAAATTTTGAGTTAATGTTCAAGACGCAAGATAGTGTTCCTCCTTATCAAAATCTAGTTTTGTTCTCTCTGATTTAAGTCCCCGTAGATTATACGCGTGTGCGGCTATATTGGTGGAGTTCCATCGGTATTCAAATGCTGGACAAATTTCATACGGCTTCATTTTGAATGGCTCCACGAAAAGGTGATGAAAGCCAAGCATTTTCATTTTGGAAGATATAGAGATATCGTCAAAAATTGCAAGAGGGTTGTTGAGACTGCTTTCATCGATGTTTTGCAAGTGATCACTTAATTGATAACCATGGTTTTTGATATGCTGATTCATAAATATTATGCGGCATAACGAACATGTTCATCTCTTAACTGGTTCTAAATCTAGTATTTCGTAAACTTTGCATCTTTAGCTGCAATCTTTCGAAATCTGACGCACACAGTTTCAGACGAACGGCTTCATCATGCGCGACAAAAGTTCCCCTTATTATCTTATCAGTGATTCAAGGCTGCAAAATACCATGAGGAATCAATATAAAATGATCCATAATTGAACCTCAAATATTCATCTTATCACTTCATTAATTACTTGGGTCAAATTCCGAGAGATCTTTTTATAGTTATCTCGTCAATATTTACAGACCTTAGTACGTCATGTCAAAGTTAAATGAATTGGTCAGTGTCACTTCGCACATCAGTGTGACGGATATCAGAGACCATGAACTTGATATTCAGGCTATCACTTCTCATCCAGTCTCTATTGGTGAAGTTGGTACTGAATTCTCTTCTGAACAGAAATTTCTCATTCTCAGAAGATTGAACCAAGAAGGTCTTGTATCTTTGGATAATTTACCATTGGGAGTGCTCTTCATGATTGAAAAGATTCAAAGTCTCCCCGTGCAAGAAGGTATTCAGATCCTTAAAGATGCCGTCGTTGAACACAAAGATGATGTCAATGTTCCTGATGCTGACTTGGATTTATTCCAAGATCTTATAGATGGTGCACCATCCGATCTTTCCTTTGTCAACGAGCCAAGCGCTGGGATTCATGAAAAATTGGGGTCTGAAAAGGTGTCCACTCAACAAAAGAAATCAGAGTTCTCTAGTGATGACTCCCATTCTAATCTTGAAGCCTCTGAAATCGACTTCCATACTATTTTTGACTGGGAATTTCAAGTGAAGCTTGAAGCTGCACTTATTGCTTATCACTCTCCCTACACTGAAGTCAGAGCAGTCACCGATCCTTACGATGACCCTGAAATGCCTTGCGAAACTTTGAGGGCTTATGTTATCGGTTTCATCTGGAATGCCATCGGTACCTTTATCAACCAGTTTTTCGCTCAAAGACAACCTTCTATTAATTTTACTGCTGCTGTTGCTCAACTTTTCATCTACCCATCTGGTGAATTGTTGGCCTATGTTTTACCAAAGTGGGGCTTCACTTTGTTTGGCTACAATATCCACTTAAACCCTGGAAGATGGAACTACAAAGAACAAATGTTTTCTACCATTATCTTCTCAGTTGCAGGAGGTGGTACATCATACGTTCAATACAACATCTTCGCTCAAAGATCTCCTGTATTTTATGGAAATGAATGGGCTACCTGGGGTTACCAAATTTTGCTTATTCTCTCGACTAACTTCCTTGGTTTCGGTTTTGCTGGTATTTTGAGAAGATTCTCAGTGTACCCTGTCAAGGCAGTTTGGCCAAGTATCTTACCAACTTTGGCTTTGAATAGAGCATTAACCCAACCTACTAAAAAGGAAAATATTAACGGATGGGTCATCTCCAGATACATGTTTTTCTTCTGGTGTGTCGTTGGTTCTTTCTTGTACTTTTGGTTCCCTAATTACTTGTTCCAAGCACTTTCTACTTTCAACTGGATGACCTGGATCTCTCCCAACAACAGTAATTTGGCCAATATTACTGGCTCAGTATCTGGTTTAGGTTTAAATCCTATCACTTCATTCGATTGGAATATCATCGATTTTAATAATGCTTTGTGGGTTCCATTTTACTCCCAACTTAACCAATATATTGGTTCTGTTATTGGGTTCTTCTGTATTGTTGGTGTTTACTACACCAACTACAAATGGTCTGCTTTCCTTCCAATCAACTCCAACGCTGCTTTCAATAACGAAGGTGGATCATATAAGATTACCAAGATTTTAGACTCCAAGGGTTTGCTCGATCATGATAAATATGCTGCTTACGGACCACCATTTTACAGTGCTGCTAACATTGTTCTCTATGGTGCTTTCTTTGCCATTTACCCATTTTCCATCATCTACGAAGGTTTGAACAACTACAAGTCTTACTATTCTTCATTCAAGTCGATGTTCCTCTCCGTTAAGAACATTAGATCTTCCAAATCTATCTACGAGGGCCATGATGACCCTCACAGTACCATGATGTCTCGTTATAAGGAAGTTCCAGATTGGTGTTTCCTCGTTATTTTGGTGATTTCTCTCGTTCTTGCTATTGTCATGGTACAAGTTTACCCAGACACTCAGACTCCAGTTTGGGGTTTATTCTTCGCCATTGGTATTAACTTTCTTTTCTTGATTCCATTGACTATGATTTATTCTACCACTGGATTCTCATTCGGTTTGAATGTCCTTGTTGAGTTAATTGTTGGTTATGCTATTCCAAACAATGGTCAAGCCTTGATGATCATTAAGGCCTTCGGGTACAACATTGATGGTCAAGCTCAAAACTATATTTCCGATCAAAAGATGGCTCATTATGCCAAGATTCCTCCAAGAGCTATCTTCAGAGGTCAATTGATTTCAGTTATAATGTCTTCTTTCATTGGTTTGGCTATTGTCAACTGGCAACTAGACTCTGTTGAAGGAATTTGTGAGCCTACTCAAACCGAAAAGTTTACTTGTCCAGGTGCTAGAACTTTCTTTGTCGCTTCTGTCATTTGGGGTGTCATTGGACCAAAGAAGGTCTTCGGAGGTCTTTACCCAATTTTGCAATGGTGTTTCTTGATCGGTGCTTTGCTTGCTCCTCTTTGTTGGGCTGCCAAGTTGTATTTCCCAAGAAAGCTCAAGTACTTCCAACCAACTTTGATCATTGGTGGTTTCCTTATTTATGCACCATACAATTTGTCGTACTATACTATGGGTCTTTATGTGTCTGCTATTTTCATGTATTACCTCAGAACACACTATTTGACTTGGTGGAACAAGTACAACTATATCTTGTCAAGTGGGTTGCAAGCAGGTATGGCTTTTTCTGCTATTATTATCTTCTTTGCTGTGCAATATCACTCTAAGAACATTTCATGGTGGGGTAACGATGTTCCATACCTTGGTATGGATGGTAATGGACCAATTCCACTCAAAAACGTTACCACTGAAGCTCCTGATGGTTATTTTGGTCCACGTATTGGACATTTTCCATGATGTCTGCAGATTCAATTCTTGATATGCGGTGCTAATACAATATTCGCTGATTTACGATATAGTAGAGCTTGTAGTAAAGAGTGATTGAATGAAAGAAAGAATAAGGACAGCTTGTGTAGTCATCATCAGAGAACAATCAAAAACTGATCTATCATAATGGAATCAATAAGAATCATTATTTAATAAGATAATAATTTGTCTTCACGTCAAAAAATTAAGGTGCAGAATTTTTGCCCTTAAACCGTTGAGTGATATATTACTCAAAACAGAAGCTTTGATGATCTTCGGTGATATACATGCCTGTTTAGAAACATTCGCAGATGTCACTGCTTGGACATTTCCTGAAAAAATTTGCCACTTTGGCTCAAATGTGGACCTAATCATTATACACCGAAGTGGAGACCCGCATAATAATATTAGGGCTGTACATAATAAACCAATACGAGCTAAAAAATACAAGTTTGTTGTCGATTAAGCTACAATTGCAATAAAATAACTGATTGGGTTGGTTCTAGATTTGTAACAGAAAATACCCTACATCTTATACTTGTTTCTCGTTGGTATAAATATACGTAATACATCAAAGCAATTATGCCTGGCCCTTTTGTTGTGCAATGTACAATTGCTTTTTCATTGTGGTCACCGTATCTTTCAATTCGTCTCTTTCTTGCTTCAAGATGAAAACATCCGCCTGCAAATCTTGAATCTTCATATTAAAATGGGCGTTCTTAAAATCTTCATCTTCATCTCTCTCATCAAATACTTCCCCACCGGCACCGGAGATAGAAGCGCCAGCTTGTGCAGATGGATCAGAGCTTACCATCTTGCTAACTCTCTTATTAGAACTCTGAGCTAACTTATAATTGTCATTCTCCTTCTGCAACTTTCTGGAAAGCTCTCTTTGCTTCTCCAATTCCTCTTGAGTCTTGTCCAAAGCCTTGGATGTGTTGTTAACTGACAGTAATGCATCTTTGTAATTCTTTTCGAAGTTTTGCAAATTATCCATCTTTTCCTTCAAGCTGATTCTCAAGGTGTCAATTTCAGTGGTGGAATGAGTTTGTTGCTCTTTGGAAACAGTCAACAATTCATCCACCTGTTGTTGCAATTTGGCAACTAAATCGCTATCCTGTCCACCATCGAGAGACTTGGCTTGTCCTGCAGCAGCCACAGGAGCGTTCTTGCTATTCCAAGCAGCAACCAAGCTTTCAAGATGTTGAGAAATATCTCTCTTGGATCTCTTCGTTACTGTGCTATGAATGGATCTATTGTCACCTCCAAGGTTGACATCTTCATCTTCGACATCACTTACAACAATCTCTTCGTCCTCGTGAATAGCCTTAAAGTTATTAAACTCAATTTCTAAGGTCTCTTTTTGATGTTTCAAGTCCACAATTTCCTTCTCTAAGCTTTCTTGGTTTTTCACTTGATTTTGTAAAACTTCGATCTTGTCTTCTTGTGCTTTGATGAGTTTTTGGAAGTTCAGGAGTTCAGTGATTTGATTATTCATGAATGGTTCGAAATCATCTAATTTTTGTTTAAGTACACTGTTTTCCTTCTCCAAATACACAATCTTATTATTAAGTTCCAAAGATCCCAATCTGTGCTTACTAAGTTCGGACATACTGTACTCTCCACCTTCACCGGACAAATCTGACCTTAAACCTCCAATGATGACATCTCTATCAGAGATATCCTTTTCATATTTGGCTTGTTTGATATCAAATTCCTTGTAGTGGCTATTTTGCTCCTTAAGAGCCTTGTTTTCAGCAATAAGCTGCTCTATTTGAGAGTGAGCCAGTTCCATTTGCTCTGCTGTGGAAGCCTTGAGGTTATTTAACTCAGATGTGAGTTCTCCAACAAGCTTTTTAACTTCAACAGACTGTTGCAGATCGTCTACTCCAGCTGGTGGAGAAATAGATCTACTGACATTTCCATACGCATGTCCATTTTGTGGCGGTTTGACAACATCATCTTCCAAAGTAGGTACTGGGAGTCTGTCATCGGCTCTACTCTCAGCATACTTGAAAGGATCAAGATCTTTAGTCTCAGAGACGCTAGAATGATCGAACGAAACAAGGTCTGCATCAGTTGATGGTCCATTTCTATCATTCAAGACGGCAGAACCGGCAATTGCACCTCCTACCCCTGCAAGAGCACCTACCCCGACTAGAGCGGCGGTTTTGGAGGTAACGGCCTCCTTTCTTGGCTCCAAAGTAGGGTAATCTGCATTACTTGCTGGTTCTACCAACTGAGGTTCAGCAGATTCAAATGTCTGTGGCTTGATAGTGGCAGTAGCAGCAGCAGCTTGTTGTTCTTCGAGTTCCTTTTCACGCTTCTTTCTTCCCCCAATAATTGCTTTCTTAGCAGGTTCGTCCAGTAAGAATGGCTCCAAAGATTGAATATCCAATTCGTAGATCATGGTACCCACACTTTCAGGACCACTATATTCTTCGTAAGTCTCGTAATTGGTCAGACTGGCGTCAACAAAGTCATTCTTATCACCACCCATGATGATTAACTTGCGGTGTTGAGGAAGATAAGTCATCAGATGACCACATCTTGCCCCAGGACTGTTTCTTTGACCTGCTTCTGTCAATTTCAGCCATACAAGCAGGTTAAGATCCAATACGTAGAAAGTGTCGTAGATTGTACCTTGGAAATCGTTACCACCATAGACATAAAGCTTGTCTGAGACGATACAAGTGGAGTGCTCGTTGACTGGCAAGGGCACAGCACCAGTGGTATTAATCTGGGTCCATTTGTTAATGATAGCATCGAAACACCACAAGTCGTTCAGCACTTTTTCGTTGTTATAAACCCCACCAAACACGTAGATCCGATTTTTATGGACTGACATAGAATGATTGGTCAAAGGAGGTGGTTTGAAGTTGTTGAGAGGCTCGATAGTCTCCCATCGGGCCTTAGGGGACTTGAACGTGTTAAGTTCGAAGTAATACAAGTCATTGAACACATCATTTTCTAATTGACCTCCAAAAAGGTACAACCTCAGCAGCTGGTTGTTTAAGGCAATGACTCCCAAAGTGTGGCCGTAACGACCATGAGGCTTGTTCAAAATATGAGTTGGAACGGTGTACTTGTTATTATTCATGTTAAAAAGGTAGAAGTTGTTGTCAGGGAAACCATTATGGTCAGTTTCCACGGTATCACCTCCATAAACAATGAAGGCATTACCACATAACACTGAGGCATGACCGACTCTGGCCGGTGGATTTGTAGAATTAGCAATGTCAATGGACTCAGCAGTGAAATCCAAACGGGAACCGTTGGCGTGAGTGACGATTTTCCAGGTATCACCGAACACAGAACCTTCTTTCAACCCACCCATCATGAAGAATTCACCTTTATCGGAAGGAATAGATGAAGCAGCATGTCTGTAGCGAGGGAATGGAGAGTTGAAAAGCTTGTGGCGAGTCCATGGAGACTCAATACTGGTCAAGCCATTAGAAGGATGGATTTTCAGTTTACCACCAACTGGTTCCAATGAAGAATGTTGTTGTTGTTGATAGCGGTCAGATTCACTAGAGACGGCTCTGTGGCCCTTTGAATCTCTTTTTTCTTCTGATTTACGACCCTTGGCCCCCATATACGAAGGCTCAGTATAGTCATAAGTATTAGGTTCAAGTAATGGTAGAACAGGGCTATGAGCTCCATTGGTCAGAGGAGTTTTCAGAGCATAATTAGAATGATAATCACCTTGAGAAATTACTGAGATGTTTGCCAGGTCAGCGTCCGAACGGCGTTTGCTTTTACTTCCAAACTTGAATCTGGCCATGATTTCGGCTTCTTTGGTGTATTAATAACAACAATTACTGAAAAAGACCGGGAGTTGGAGCAGATTTCGACGTTTTTATTGACTACTCCACCAACCTTGATGCCATCTATAGTCCCCCGCGCCGGGCCTGTATAGAGACAAAGTTTCCTGATGTGGTGCCAGCAAAGATTACTTAACAAGGAAATAATTGTGCTGGGAGAGTGCAGGAAGACGACAGACATTTCCCAATTGGGAGGGGAGGAGTGAGACGAATGAAGGAAGATGGTGGGGAACAGTGGATGAATTGGGGGTGGTGATTACAACCCCAATTAGAGGGACTTCCAGTTTAGGTTCCAGTTCAGGTTCCAGTTTAGGTTCTAGTTTAGGTCATCAGTAATAAGGTTTCCAGATTAGGCATATCGAAATCCAGAGATGTCCTCCCTCATTACAGTAACTCAGATCAATTAGGTAATATGATTGGGATAGTGGAGTAATAAATGATAAAAGTTGTACTTTCAACTGGTGAAGATGAGGTAAAAGGTTAAGAATGTTTAAAAAAGCTAAGGAGATAGATTGAAAAAATACACGGCTTTGGTGAAAGCTATTATTATGGTCATGTCTATGGTAATGTCTACGAAAAAAAGGCACCTAACTGAATATTTTATAGAAAAATCTACAGAGGTAAGTTGATGTGAAATTTACAATGAAATAGTTGCCCACTAAGACCATGAATCAACCCGATATGTTTTTATATTTCAAATAGGAACTTCTAAGTAAGCTCGGTGAAATACATAATGTGGGTAAATCTGGTTTTGAAACGTGCAAGACGGGTCGGATATTATCAACTATACCGACAATCACCGACATTTGCCGAGTTATCGCTTGATTGACATGTTGAAAATATCATGAAAATGCGGGGGAGTCCACCACACCGATGGATCTTTCCACAAAAGATCCTAATAAGCTTTCTGATAAGCGTAGATATTTCCATAATAAGGGGAATTTATCATCTTAGATGGAGGGGTTCTTGGAGGAGGGGGAGGGGGTAGAGGAAAATTGTGGAGGGGTGATCCGTGATTCACTATTGGGGACCTGATCAAACTCCATGGTGAAGATTACGGACAAATTAGTCATCTCCACTGAGGTACATAATTGCCTATTGAGTTTATGAGGTGAAGAGAGAGCTAAGATATTTATCAACATATCCACCTTCATTTCCCACTCACAAAACTCTTCTCTAATCATCACACTATTTATTCATCTTGTCACACTCTTTCTTCCCTTTCTATTTTGTCTGCTCGTGTGCTTGGGGGTCTGCGCCGTGCAAGTGTCATTGCCCTATTTGGAAGTAAAAGGTAAAATGACGTCATTTTGTATGAAGGTAATAGTCGTAATCTAAAGGCTCTTACCACTATAGCCTCGAGAATAGCTCGATAACGGTACATTGATCTTTCGCCTACGCTACTATGCGCATCTACGTACCCTGCTTGAAGTTCTTCGTAGTCCAGACAACATGCAACTCAAAACCCCCTGGGCTATTTATTCTGACATTGTGTAACTAATTTTCTCGCTATATTTTGCTATGATGGGAATATATACTGGGTTTCAACTTGTGTGAACTTTTATAGACTTTGAGTTTTGTAAGTATACACATGCTTGACAAAGATACTTAAATGCTGCAAGTTATATCTTAGATGCTTTCCTATCGTGAATTAACTTCTTTATCTTGACTGATTAAATTATCATAACACTATTTATTCTGTATTTACCGTAGTATTTACAGACATCACCTGGATCAAATTTTTGCCAAAGAGTACCCGTCACTTAAAAAAGACCGTAAAACATTGTGGTCTACATATTAACTAGATTGGGTTGTTTAGTGCAGTCATGAAATTAAGGGTAGTTTAGTACAATATAAAATACTAAAGTTGTCGACTGCTGTGTATGGTTCTTACGGAAAACGACAAAGAAGACCGAGGCGATTATGTACTATCATCCTTCAATAATTGGGATACTTAAGAGTAGCTTTACTTGATCACTATTTTGTTTTTGACGTCTTCAATCCAATTTGATCAGCGACGCCATGAAGTCCAATCGATTGGGCAGCTGTTTCAACACTCTCTCGACGTCTAACTAAAAAAATAGTATAAATTGTTTTGTTAAATATCAGATCATTCAAAAGGGCTTAAAATTAAATGCTATTTATTCTACAACTTATCATTGAACTATTTATAGAAAATGACTCGATGATCTGAAAGATACGACTCAATGATCTAATAGATAACAACTCAAGAGGATACAATGGGAAAGTGACCAAAAAGTTTCTTGATGGACGATTATATGTATTAAACCTTAATAGGAACTTGGTGGAAAGTCGTTGTATTAAACCTGCAACCCAAGAATCAGCAAATATATGTTCCATTGAGTTCCCACTAAATAACGATAAAGAGATGTATCCAGTAAAAGTAACCTCCAAGAGAAAGTATTTCCCAAAGCAATGGAAACCAATTTGAAACTATAATTGACCAGCTTTCTACAAATTTTCGACAACGAGATACCAGTCGGCACAGTTTTTACCTCCTACATATTCCACTTCTCTAGTCTATCTATTAACTGGCAGCACCAACTACATCCTGCATCCTGCATATCGTCGCCCAGGCAAATATTAACCCTCCATAATAACAACTTAGTAGAGCCAGAGCCATAAACAGCTCCATTTGATACCTGTATCAAAACTTCACAAACTTGGTTATGTCATCATCTTTCGACTCATGGGACTATCATCCCCTAATACACTTGAAATCGCTTTTCCAGACCCCAGAAAGCCTAAATGAGCTCCCACAATTATTGGACCATACTTACTTATACAAGAAGCAACTTGATTCAGAAATACAACTGTCTATAGCTCTGTATAATGAAAAGTCAAGGGCTGGATCGACCCCTGATGATATCAAGAGCAATATCTCGAAATTGGTGTCCGGAATTGACACCATAAAGTCACAAACAGCCATTGCAGAGGGCCAGATTACCCAAATCTCTTCCACGATTCAAAAACTCGATCAGACAAAGAAAAACCTTGTTTCTACTATGACGATGGTTAAAAGGCTTCAGATGTTAATTCAAGCTAATGAAACACTCACAATGAAGCTTCCTCTGAAGAATTATCACGAGATCTTACTGTATTTCTCTGTGGTTAAAGAATTGGGTGCTTATTTTAAACCATACAATCTGATCGATGAAATCGTATCTTTAAATAGTACTATAAAACGAACTCAAAATAAGCTCGTGGATGACATTTACTTCGACTATGAAGAGGTAGTTGCTGGGCATCAAGAACATGATATGGCCCCAGCAGGAGAAATTTTGGAGATCGTGTCACCACAGCATCGTGAAAAATTGGTTTCATGGTTTTGTAATAACCAATTGAACGAGATCAAAACCATTTTTCGACTGAGTGAGGAGGCCGGATCATTGGAGAATGTTAGTAGAAGATTCATCTTCTTTAAAAAGGTGTTGCTGCGGGTCCAGCTGGATCTTTCACGGCTTTTTCCGGTAGAATGGAAGATCGAAATCCTGTTAATCAAGCTGTTTTGTGAATTTACTAGGTCTGACTTGGAAAATGTGCTTTCCTTTTACTTCAGGGATCAACGTAGAAGTGATCCAGACGTTTTATTGACGGCATTGAATGCTACTTTAGAATTCGAAAGGTTTTTGGGTGATTCCCTTGACACTGGCATTTTTGACCAGGCTATTCTGCATTCATTTGAACCGTATTTACTGGTGTGGATCTCCCAACAAGAGCAAAACATCAACAGCAAATTCGTGGAATATTTGGGGAATTTCAAATTGTCCAATGAACTTTCTCTGGCAAAGGATGCATCAGAATTACTTGGAGTGTTGAGAGATGGCAACGTTCCACCAAATATAGCACCATCTTGTGCTGAACTCTTTAGACACTTTAGAACTATTCTTGCCCAGGCTTCGAAGCTTAGTCATGGACCCATTTTGATTGATTTGTCTGAATTTTTCAATCTGGCCTTAAAGAAATATGCTGACCAGATTTTAGAACCATCTTTACCGTCGGAGGATGATGAAGGTGTCTTCCTGGGTGTGGAAGCATTCAAATATTTAACGATGGTTTTAAACACGGCTGATTATTGTCTGACTGCAAGTGAACAATTGGAAAGTAAAATTAATCAAACCATCGATCAAGATCTTGCAAAATCAATATCTTTTGAAGATTCTAGACAATATTTCCTTCATCTTATCTCTAGATGTACCAATTTACTTCTCACCAAACTTCTGAAGGACCTAGAATTCTCATGGAGACAATTTCAGAACATTAATTGGGCAGATATGAATCAAACAGGAGATGTTTTGAGGTATATGGGTGACGTGGAGAGGGTGATCAATGAAACGATACATATTGTAACACCTCTTATAATAAGGGAAGGGTATGCCTGGAATCTACATAACAAAGTGGTAGAAGCGGTGGTAAATACATTCATGAATCAATGGAAGAAAATTCGGCCAGGGGTTACTGAAATCAATGCTGAGCAACTCATGCTTGATTTGGTGGATTTAAAAGCAAACTTCCTTAAAATTCAGACAGATATGGGTGGTATGGCTAAAAGCTACAGTAGATTCGTTGTTTCCCAGACCTCCAAAGCTGAAACCATCCTCAAATTGCTTTCACTGCCAGTTAAACCGATAGATGATTTTGTTGAGAACTATTTCATCTTAATCGGAGATCGTAGCGTAGACAATTTCATCCGGATCTTGGATCTTAAAGGATTACACGATAATGGAGCTTACATTGATAATTTCAATTTACAATTGGCTACTGGAGACCATACGGACTTGGCTGATTTTAATGGCGCTGTTGCAATTTTGAAAAGTGAAGGCGAAGAAGCTGCCGAAAAAATAAGACGGCCCATTGTTCACAAGAAACCGTTGCCTGTCCCACAAGTTAGACTGCCCAAGCCGCCACAAATCAATATTGCAAATATAGAAAAGGGTTTCAAAGAGTTGGCTATGAATGGTGAATCTAGGGTGAATAAAATGGGGGAGAATTTCAAAAGCTTTGGGAAATTCTTCAGGAAAGATTAGCATTATAATAATAGAGGTTTACTATATATTTAGTAATGAGAATAGACCATTTTCAGTAGAGATTAATTAGTGGGTAAGTGAGGAGAAACCGATTCGCTATATAAGAAATCTAGGAAATTTTGCTTATCGGCAAGCCACAGTTGCAATAGATTAAGAGCCATAGTTGATATGGTATAAGATTAGGGTCGGGGTATTAATAATTTGACAATTTCAATCCAATAAATAATGACAGAATCAGGAAAGTTCGAATCAGACAATAAGAATTACGTTGCCCAGTTTGATAAGGGAAATTTAGCGCTCCCACCAAAGAGAAAAGTAGCAGTGGTAGTATGTATGGACGCCAGAATTGACCCCGCAAAAGCACTTGGGTTACAGGAAGGAGACGCTCATGTAATCCGAAACGCCGGTGGTAGAGCCTCTGATGCCTTGAGAAGTATAATCATCTCCCAAAGATTGTTAGGAACTAGAGAAATTGTAATTGTTCACCATACTGATTGTGGGATGTTGACCTTTAGCGATCTGGTCTTGAGGGATCAATTGAAAAAAGAGACTGGTGATGCTGCAGACCATATAGCATTTCTTCCTTTTGACGATTTGGAAGAGAGTGTTAAAGACGATATCAAATTTTTCCAAAACAGTAACTTGGTATTGGATGTGCCTATCTCTGGATATATTTACGACGTTAAATCAGGTATAATCCAACCTGTCAAACTGGAATGATCGGGATGAAGGGAATTATGAAAGCGATTGATTTATAGTTCGACTTACCAATGATATGTTTAAGAAAAGTGATTTGTTTACAGTAGTCACACTAAAGTAGAAAAGGCGACTCTTATGATAAGTAATTGAAGCTTCGTTTTGAGACTCTAACTTCGTGTTCTCCCTATCTCTTTGTAGTTAAAGCACGGTTTCGAGCTTACGCCTCAGATTCGATACGTTTTACATTTCCTTTTTGGGCATAAGTGATTACATGACTAATTTTTTTTTTCCCTATTTTTCACTAGTAGGCTTTGGTAGATTATGGTTCTTGTCGAAATAATTTATCTTGAATCACATATTTGCATAATTTAAATACCGTCTCGTTCTAATTTTATTTGAAAAATGGCAGTAGTCAAGATATGCGGACTCAAGACCACCACGGCCGCTCAAAAAGCCATCGATTCTGGTGCAGATATGCTTGGAATGATTCTTGTGCCTGGTAGAGATCGGACAATTGATCATGAGATCGCTATTCAGATAGCTAAAATAGCTCGTAAAACTCGAGAATCTCGAAAGAGAAAGATACAGAATGCAAATCAGTTACTAGATGTAATCAAGAAGGAAACAAATGGAAAAACCTCTGCGGAATATCAAGCTATAGCATGCAGATTAATCGCCGCCAATGGACCGTTTGTGGTTGGGGTTTTCCGGAATCAATCAGAGGATGAAGTGTTTTCAACCGCTGAAATTTTAGGTCTCGATTTTGTTCAATTACACGGAAAAGAGGATAGATTGAAATTTTTGAAACGAAATGCGGAAGATGGACATAAATTTGGCATAATACCTCGTTTTGTTGTCCCTCAAGATGCCCAGCTCATTACTGAGGTTTTCCTCCCACCTGTACGAGAAGATGGCGCTATCGTGGCATTGTTGGATTCAGAAGGAGGTGGTGAAGGCAAAGTAATTGACTGGAATGCAGTGGGGGATTTAGCCTACGGAAGTCATTTGTTGGCGGGAGGATTGACACCAGAAAATGTAGCTGAGGCCCTTCAGGTAAAGAATGTTGCTGGGGTTGACGTTAGTGGAGGAGTAGAGACTGATGGAGTGAAAGATTTGGATAAGATAGAACGATTTGTGATTGCCGGGAAGAAAAGATAGAAGAGCAAAAGTACATAGAAGAGGTTGAACATAGATAAAGAAACGCATATCATAGAAGATCTGTATCACATTAGTTGGGTCAAGAGATTATAGAGACGTCTCTCACAACACACGAAGTCATCACCATCCAGAGGAGTACAAAAATTGATCAATGTATGAGTAAATGGTCAACTTCGCTTCTATTTCATTCTTCTCAGTCCTACCACTTCTTCCTACCACTTACACCTATCTCTTTTCTCATTCTCTTACACCTTCATCGCTATAGATGCTTGCTCATTACTCTATTTAAACTCACTAATCTACACCCCACAACTAATCCTCCAGATCCCAGTTGCCCGGTCTAGGCTGCTTAGGCATTGCTGGACCCCCAGCTCTCTTGGCCATAATGATCTGATCAACCAGAAGTACTGTGTTGGCGGCTTCTGTGGCCAAGGCAATAGCCTGACTCTTGGCAGCAAAGAGATCGAAAATCCCGGCCTCTTTGGTATCAAGAAGGTCTTCTGATTCAATGTCCAAACCCTTAGAAAGACCAGAGTCGTCTGAATGAGCAGCAAACAACTTGGCAAGAGCCTCTGGGACATCTAAACCAGCAGTTTCAGCTAAGGCTCTTGGAACAACCTCAAATGCCTGCGCATATTGCTTAATGGCCAATTGTAAAAGTCCTGGAGTTTGTTCTCCGTATTTTGTGAGTCTTTTGATCAATTCTGCTTCAACTGCACCGGCTCCTGGTAAGAGACGATTGTCAGACAAAAGAGCTTTCACCAGAGCAACCCCGTCGTCGATGGCCCGTTCTACATCGTCCAAGTGATTCTGAGTGGCACCTCTGAGAACAATGGTAGCAGTTCTGGTAGTCAGAGAGTTCTGACGGAACACGGTGACTCTATCACCACCAAATTCTGTGGTTTCAATCACATCAATGTGGCCAGTTTCATCAGGGAGTGGAGCTCCAAGTCTTGGCATTGGGGTTGCCCCACAAACACGAGAGATCCGACGAAGATCGAACTTCAGAGGCACCCTAAGTACCAATATTTCATGCTTATTCATGTAATGGAGTGCAAGTTCACCCACGTTAGCTCCAGCCACCACTACTTTGACACCAGCAGCACTAATTTCTCTGCACATTTGGTCGAGTTGTTGCTCTTCACCGAGAGAAAAGTCGGTCATCTCTTTGGCACTATGGAGCAATACAGTACCCTTTGTTTCTGTGGACAGAATATCTATTGGGCAAGTATAGACTGCAACTTTAGCATCCTTGGCGCTCTTGATATGGCCTTCCGGTTCTCTTGGGAAAACCATACCTCTGATGACAGAGGAATCACGAAGCAGGGCACCCATGACCTTTACAACACGCACGGAGTCGACATTGAAGAAACGGGGCAGTTTTGGATCGATTACATGAGATACAGCTTCAATTACAAGCTTTGCGATAAGATCTTCAAAGCCGTATTGTTTAGCAGCAACCACGGGTCTAACGGCCTTAATAAGGTCTTCTTTGTCGACGATAGATTTTACACTATCGACTACAAGGTCCAGAAGTACCTTTGTTGTCTCCTTGGCAGCCAAGGCGAACCCTTGAGCGATTTCCAGTGGCGAAAGTCCTAAAGTTGCAAGTTTTTCAGCACCATTCAAGAATTCACCGGCCAAAACGATGACCAAGTTGGAGTTATCACCTAATTCCATCTGTTGTTGCTGAGAGGCCATTATAAGAAGCTTCACTGCTGGATGAACGATCTCTATCTCGTTTAATACCGTGGAGGCGTCCAGAGTAATGAAGATACGTCCGTGTTGATTGACGATGATCTTATTGCGGCCACAAGGACCCATCAGAGTACGGAGGATTTGGGAAAGTTCACGTACAGCTTGGATGTTACGGTAGAGGGCACCATCAGCGTTCAGATGCAGCTGATAACCCTGTTTAAAGAGCCCAGCATTGGGGTTTGATGGGAGCTTGAGTGACATGGCGGTGAAAAGTTTTGGAAGTTGGTGCAGGAAAGATCGCGTTGATTTAGGTGGTGGAAGAGTAGTGACAGTGAGTGTGTGCAGGAGTGGTGATAGGAAGAGATAGAGGTATAGAGAAGTAGTGGGATAGAAGAAGTAGGATAGGTGTTGTGGGGTAGAAGGCAGAGGGATAGAAGAAGTGGGATATGAGTAGTGGGATAGAAAGAGGTTGTAGGTATAGTAGCCAGCGGAAGAACATGAAAAGGTTGGTAATGTTGAGACGTAGGGTCAGCTCAATGTAGTATACTATCAATGGTAAATAATTGGTAATTAATTGTTATCAGTGATTAAGCAGTAATGAACTATTATTGATGGATGATTAAAAATGTACCAACAACAGTTAATGATTGGCATATATTGCACTAATAACAGTTAATTGTTAGTATAAAATGCACTAATAACAACTAATTACTGGTACCAAATGCTCCAATAGTAGCGAATAAATGGCAATTAACCAATAACACTAAAGAAATAGTGGTGGACAATAGTAAAGAAAGAATAAGGTGTGATAACTTAAAGAATTAGTATCTCTTTGACACCCAAGCACTAAATAATCTTATGACTTAGTAACCAAAAAATTACCGGATATAACGAAGTGAACGAACCTAAAAATCTCAACTTCCATATCCAATAACCTAATTGCAATTTTAAACAGAATGAATCGACCTTTAAACTCGACTGCTCTAAGGGTGTTAAATATAATCTACGCCCAGATAAAATGCTACGGCTGCTTATTATATAAAATGCCTAAAATGCTAAATAATAAAGTATAAATGATAAAAGCAAGAACGTGCAAATACGCCCCAGAAGCTAGTTGATACTTGCTTCAGAGACTAATTTCTAGCTTTACTTAACGATTGTGTCTATGAGATTCGATCTTAGCCGCTGAATTAGGAAGTGGTCCGCATGCCTGTACTGTAAAAACGACGTTAAGTCGTGCTTTAGTCTTCCCCATTTATGCGGTTGTGTAACAGCTTTGATATGGGGAAACCGATATTGACTATAAAAATAATCGTAACCACTTCTTGTTGTCTAGAGTAATTGGACTGCGACGAAGTTTAATTTCAAGTCCGTGTCCCCTTTCCTCTTTGCAAGGGTGTATGGCCTCAGTTGGGTTTGTTGTAGTTTGTGGGCTACAGTTATTGTTGTCTACTTGATGATTTTTGAGATTACCCTTAAATTTCCCTTTCCCTTTCAATCACTTTGGCATTTAGTTTGGTAACTTTTGATATCTACAGTTTTTCCGTGTTTCACTTCTGTCACTTTTAAAGGTTCTCCTATTCCCATTATTGGATGCCTTTCTATCAAATATCTCTCCCCAAACCTACGACCTCTTCTTCTTCTTCCTCTTCTTCTTCTTCTTCTTCTTCTTCTTCTTCTTCTTCTTCTTCTTCTTCTTCTTCCTCTTCTTCTTCTTCTTCTTCTTCTTCTTCTTCTTCTTCTTCTTCTTCTTCTTC